>PNEQ01107200.1:0-49327 GCA_003012365.1 Medauroidea extradentata | reverse complement strand
AAAGGTGAATTTAAATTAACATGTCCCCAATTACTAGGTTATTGAATTCTGTTGCATCACACCGGACACCTGACAAACTCACCCTGAAAATGGCATATAGCCTGTTAAGAAAGATTTACATAACATAAATTTAAATACAAAAATAAAAACACCTTATAAATATTTAACCAAGATGGGGAAGTGGCTGAACACTTCACAATACTTAAAACTTTAAATATTTAACGTTTCGTTGTGATAATCAGCACATGCCTGTCTCCTCTAGTTGAGGGTCCTGCTTAAGAATCCAGTATTTAACCATCAGTGTGTTAGGCTAGTTGTTTACAGGCATTCAAACCCCACCACACACAATGGGACAGATTAAGCTGACAGATATTGCATACATGGTGAAAAAGAGTTATTTTGCCCGAATGTAGCAGCAATAAGACAAGGTAATGCCTCACTGACTTGTCTCCTTACTCCATCTCCAGTCTCACTTTCGTTATTACATATGCGTCAGCTACACCTGAGAACTTGAGCACAAATAGGAAAAGTTTGAGGGATACATTCTGTACAGGCTTAAGAAAATGAAGGGTTGTTGGCTGGATAAGTTAAAAGCCGGAAACACAAGTAGCGTACATTATACAAAGTATTGGGGTAGAGACAGTTACCTTTCACTGCTGCACATGTTCCTTGCCTGCAAATGTTGCACAGCCATGCTGAGATCAAGCTTAAAACGGGAGCCTGCAGTACATTCCCATACAAATTTATCCTTACTAATAAAATAAAGTTAAAACATACTATAATGAGAAGAAATTCAATAAATTATCCACATAGAGTTCCTTGTTACTACTATTACAAATAAAAACATTAATACGTACATATATTTAAATTAAGCAACAGTCTCCAAATGTTAAGTAGTCACAAGTGATTACTGTTCAGCAAACCACATAACTATCTTTGCTTTTAAGTAAAGACTTCAAACATTTTTTCCTCAATATACTGTAGATGTATTAAATATAAACAATCTGAATTTAAGCAAGCTACGTAATTGGCCGTCTCCTTTCTTTGCTTATGTTACATGATTTTAGGCACCAAAATGAGCTAAGTATGGGACTAACTACAACCAACATACAACTTAAATAGTACTCCCATCCATGAAAGCTCAGGTGGAAGTGTTGTGACAATGACTGCGCAAAAATTACAGAGACTGGAAGACTACTGTTTTCACTATACCGTTGCCTATATGTAGATTATCTCATTTCTAACGTGACACTGACCTTGGTTTACTTCTCAGGATCATAATCTTACTTAAAGGTTGAAGTTATGATTGTATGTACTGTTAAATGTAATTTGGGAATCAGAGGGAAACAAATATTCTCAGCGAGTCTAACGAGGTTAACATTCCCTGCTTTTACCTGGGAAGTTATTCAGGCTGTCCAGCAAGACTAAAGGGAGGAGGGTGTGGGGGGAGATAGAAAGAGGGAGAGAAAACACCCACTGTGCAGTGAAAAAGATAAGACTGAAATGTGCATGCCAGTTTGCATCCAACTCACATTATGACCTTCAGAACAAATTTGGGTTGTTGGACAACTTATAACAGTCCTGCTTTTCTCCCAGAAAAAAAAAAGTTTTTGTAGGCTCACATTTAATTCTGCTTCCTCCTCCTACTCACATACGCCTTCTCCATCTCGCACTTCAGCTGTTAACAACTGGTGTACTTCAACTACCTAGTTTTTATCAACAAGATAACTTGGAAAGTAGGATTTCTGTTTTACGTAGGTTGTATGTAAACTGTGGTTTCCGCTGCACTGTAGATTCCAAACAAATTCTGCTTCCCAGTTTATTTATTAACATCACACATATTCCTACCAATAAATAGAAGACCTCTTATGAGCACACGAAAACGCAATCAACTACTGCAAATCATAGATGCAGGGTCGACTTGATCTATAGAGCAAGTCACATTTACTGTACAGAGTATAGCTTCGTATTTCACTAATTATTACAGAAATCTGACTCCCTCAAAACTTCGTTCAGCAGAGTTTCACTATACTTTAAAATGTACTTTGTGTTCAAAATTTACATGCTAAGGATATTCCACAATGTAAATAATCCATCCGTGGATAATCAAGTTTATCGTACTTACCATTACAGGTCTCTGGGTATAGTATTAACTTTTCATGATGGAATGGCTACAAAATTATCACTCTAATAAGAATTTATACAAAAATAGTGAAATCCTACGTAAGTTCAGATAATATTACATAACTCATAGAAGCTAATATTTACTTTAATTGAAGGACCTTTTTGTATAACAGTTTAGTAGTTTGGCAATTATGTCTTACCAAGCTGCTACGTAGCTATTTTCACACAACAATTATTGTATTTCTTTTTTTCAACGCCATACGTGCACACCTGCAGCTCTGCTTTGTGGTCAATGACTGGATTTTTTAAATTTTCAATATTTTGGTTATTGACGTGTCACAGACATGTATCGCAGTAACATTGTTCTGATTCTCGTAGTCAAATACGAGGCACCTCAACACAAAGACACACTGTCAATAACCATGAAGCACAGCTACAGATGTGTGCATAAGGCATTGTACACAAAGTAAGTGAGGCAAAATAATATTTTTCAGAAAATCAAAGGTCCCTTACTATAACTGTCCATGGGGCTTACTTATAGTAAAAGCAAAACAGATTTTGAAGGGGATTATAGACATGAATTCATGTTTGGACTGCTCAGGATTTTAACCTGGACCAATAATACGCAGGTCAGAACAGTAGTAGTTAATACGATATCTGTGTAGCGCAAGAGGGGAGTATGTATAGCGCTATGTCGCTACATTGTGAAAATAAAATGTCATTGTACATCATTTCGCCACTAACATTTCCATCTCCATTTTAGCCCAGGATTCACATGGTGTGCTCATTAGAAGTTTGTTTCTGGTGCTCCAACCTTGAGGTTAATGGTTACTGTACATATACATGTGGGATGATGCTTAGTAGCGAGGCATGGCTGTGTTCCAAAGGAATCAGTACTGGGTAATGACTACACACAATGCTGGATGTCTGTTGAAGCCAGGGGGTGGCCATGCCATATACTGCCCAGGTAAACACTTGAAGTCAGTGTATTTGTGCCCTTATTGCTTGAACGTTATACATGTGGTCACTGTAGACCATAACATTGTTTCTGCCTTAAGAGACAATGTATTTTACTCGAAGTTTGAAGACCAATAGTGTTAAAATGATTTATCGAATAGCAGATGTGTTGTGTTTATCGCAGTCTACGTTGTTTGGGGAACAACATTTTTTAAATACAGTAAACCCTCGTTTTACCGGACTCAGATGTCCAGTAAATCGCGAAGTTCCAAAATCGGCACACGAAAATAGACAAGCAAATTTATAGCAGTGTGATACGTGTAGTAACGCAACGTGTTTGTTGTGGTCAAATTGTGGGAAGAGGGCGAGGGGGAAGGTTTGTGCTGACTGGCAGGAGTAGAAAGATAAGCACGTACTTTTGTCCATTCATTGAGATAACCAAGGGCGGAGGGCGGGGGTGGTGCGTGGAAACATGTGACACGTGAACTTGAGCTACAGCTTTGTATTTCACAGTAAAGTGTTCATTTACGAAATATATAACAAATAAAAAATGTCCATCTAAACTACCGCTGTTTGCATCGCGACGCAGTATCGTATACCGTGTCTGTGAGATAATAATCTAACCGCCGTCCTTGAGAATTTCTGAAGAGCAAGGGACGGAAATGCCAAGCGTGAGAAAGGCTTGTGTTGCACTAGTTTGTCCACAGCAGATTTTATCTCTCTACACTTCCCACATTTACACTGCACGAGCGTTGTTGAATATACATTGCCTCGTCGTGTGAAGATGCGTGAACAAGTTTCCCTTCACGTGTTTCCTGGGTCCAACTGCAATTTTTTTTTTTGTTCACCATATTTCAACACATAACTATTTAACTAGTTTTTTGCTTTACCAATGTCCGACTCGGTTTGTTTCTTGACACCATAATCATCAGACAACTTTGCTACCGAAACACCGGCCTTCTATCTTTTATATTAGTTCAAATTTTTTGCTTGACTTCAAAGTTACTCTTAGGGTGTATTTCTTTCCTGTCCTGTTGCAGACACTTTTTCATTTTAAAAAACGCATAATCTTTATCGCGTACATCAGCTGCGTTAAAAACTCACGTAGACACAACAGTCGTTCTTGTCCGGATATGTCAAAACACTGATGAGAGATTGATTAGCTCTGCTTACCGTCTTACGCGGCTATCTGTGCGCGCGCCTGATGTCGCTCACCAAAGCACAATAACCAGGTAGGTCTTGCACTGTTGATCTTACAGTTCAGTAAAAAAAAAATTCAGGTAGACAATCATTCTTGACCGGACACGGCACGTACCCCGATGCGCGATTAAAAATAGCTCTGTCTACCGTCTTACGCGGCTATCTGCGCGCGCGCCTGATGTCACTAACCAAAGCACAATAACCAGGTAGGTCTTGTGCTGCATGTGACAAGTAGACCCGACGGTGGAATAATTTTGTATCGCCAGATCTTGTCCGTTAAATCCGAAGTCCGCTGAATGGAGGTCCGATAAAACGAGGGTTTACATATTAAAACTCAGCTATATGCTCACGTTTTGAAATACATTTTTGTGAGTACCGACATTGCCAACTGTTTATACATGAACAACATTGTTTAACTAACATTTATGCTAGTTTCTGCTATTTATTTAACATTTTCTGTGCAAATTTGTTTGTTTTATTGCTATAAGCAAGCAGTTGCACATCGTCAGTGACGTACATATGCGTAAATAAACTATATATGTGGCCATTTTTTCATGTTCGCTAGGTTTATCTGCATAAATACGTAAATTACATTATGCTAATGTAAAATATTGCCTTTTTACTCATGAAATGTAACAGCAGCATATGTATTTCACATACCTGTTCTCTCTTTATATTTGAATTCAACACACGTAACTATTTTCATTCTACAGTGTAAATACCATACGAGGTGCTTACGAAAACCTTAATCAACTCGATGATGTGTGTTGGGCTACAATAAAGCATTGTTCGCACAAAACTGGCATATATACGTCGACTTCAAGGAAGTCCCAACATGCCATCTCCTGTATAATCTTACCTCCATGGTTGAAGCATTAGCTGGTAAGTGCAAGTACATCAACCAGCCAGTAGCACGCAAAAGGGGAGGGCCGTTTTCTCTAGTAACATGGCTCAAATATCAGAATATTAAAAAACAAATAGGTTGTGTTTTGTACAAATGATTATACCCGTGCTCTGAGTGTATAGACAGACCTAATACAGATTCCCTTTAACCGTGGCCACATTCTGCTAGCAACTGGACTGTATAACTGAAATCAAATTTAATGCTTTTTCATTCCTTTGTAGATCAAATTTCGAAAAATTTTGAAAACTTTAAAACAATTGTATAAAAATCCAATCAAAATCAAAAACACAACAATAACCCATTAGGTCAAAGCTAAATTAATGATTAGTTTGAAGGGGGGGAAAAAAATACACCTCCTTCATAGCCCCGAGAGTTCATATTTAGAAAAATCCGGAAATTTATTCACGGGTTTTTACGCAACATCCCGATGTGAAAATCAACTGTTTATACGTAAACACCCACATACCGCGTGCACAATTTGTCCAAAATTTGGATGTCTAAAAGTGGGATGCACGTCGTACATGTAGAATTTCCATTTTGAATGTTGGCGAGAGCGGTAAACTTGGTTACAGCACGGGTGCCTGGCGCTCGCAGGAGACTTGGCAAGAGCACGGGTGACTGCCTACACTGAGCATGCTCAGGAATGCAGGTGTGTAGACTACTTGTCGCCATGGTGTCGTGTGCAGCAAGCATTGTTCTGTCTTTGCGTGGTCAGCAATAGCATTTCACTGTGTTATCGAGCCATTAAAATGTCAAAATGGCTTCATTCTTTTACTGCCGGTGAAAAGTTGAAAGTGATTGCTGAGGCAGAGGATATCGGTAATCGTGCGGCAGGCAGAAAATATGACCCCTCGGAATCTTGCATCAGGCAGTGGCGACAAGACAAAGTCAAGTTGCAAGATTGCAATGTAAACAGGTGTACTTTCAGGGGAATGAAAGCCAAATTTCAAACGGTAGAAGAAAGACTACAAGTGTATGTAACAGAATTACGGGAGTTTGGTTATGCGGTTACTGAAAAGATGTGCCAGATGCAGGCTTTGATTACTGCACTGGAATTAGGGGTAAATCCCGAGTTCAAAGCTAGCATGAACTGGATTTGCTGTTTTTACAAAAGAAATGACTTATCCATACAACGGAAAACCAGTGTTTGTCGGCGAGAGACCTACAACGATAAGCTTTTAGCATATCAGCGGCACGTGATATTGTTGCAGCCACAGCATTCCTACCTTATGGGGCAGATGGGAAATGCAGACTAAACACCCGTCTACTTTGAAATGCCCAGTGACACAACAATAGTTTTCACATGCGGACGGCCAAACCCAATGCAGCAGCTGAATAAATTCCTCTGTTTTTTTAACCTCTTTGGGGTTGAATTTGGAAAAATCCTGAAACAACACTTTGGGTATTTACATAAGCATCAACCTGAAGCAAAGAGGGCTTAGATTTAATAACTTATTCATTCAATAGATGGAGGGATAATTGAAAACAAATTTAATGTATTTTCACCCCCCTCAGTATTGAATTTCAAAACACCTTAAAATCCCATCTTAAACCTTTGTGTAGGTATCCTATTGAAGTAAAAATCATAGTAATATCCAACTGTATCTATTAAGACAATTCATAAAAAGCACATTTACCCCCTTTTTACACTTTATTTACGTACTTAGCATTTTGGAGTGAAAATTAACTCCGTATCTTTAATAAGAGTTTGCTAGATGTCAAGCCATCGAGGAATAATCTAAAATAGATTTCACATATTTTTCACCCACCTAATAGCAACTTCAAATACTTAGTCTTGCAGCTACACAGAGGACAAACAAGAATTACTAAACTCCGCCCTTTGTTTAAAAACCCTTTAAATTCGCTGTTTAATAGAGCAAGGTGGCACAACAGTAATACATTGGAGTACCCAGTTTCAATTCCAAGCTACGAATATCCTGATTTCTTTCAGTTTTCCATAGTTTCCCTAAATTGCTCCAGACAAATGCTGGAATGGTTCCTTGGCATAGGCCATGGCCTATTTCCTCTCACAGTTCCTATCCCTGTGTAAAGTTTGGGCAATAGTCTCTTATGACATGCTGTCATCAAGACATCAATTATATAATCTCAATAACCCATCTAGTGCCATATAACTGCATGACCAGTAGTTCACAATGACATAATTTTTTCTTACTTCTTATTTTCTCTTGCAGCAGCCTTCATTATTATGTTGTTCTACAGACTTCTTGCAGCACCAGCAATGAAGATGATCAAAGGGTAAAGCTTCACTGAGCCACAAACTGGGGGACCCTACTCATATAATTTAAGTGATCATAAATATTTTAATTAAATAACTTACACATGTACCTTTTTAATTTATTTTGAGTAATTTCCTGCATATAAAAAAATAGCTGGTTCAGAGATAATGACAGGGTCCACTAAACTTGAGCTGTAACAGGCTTACAAATGATGTATACCAGTGTTTCAGATTTATCCTTTAAGATTGTATTGTAGCATTATGACACTATGTGGTGCTGCAGCTGTATTACAGATACAGTGGAACCTCTATTCATAGTTTCTCAGGTGACTGACAAAGAATTTCAATACATGTAGACATTCAATGGATGTGGTCTTGAAATGCAGTGACAAATAAAAAATGGGACCACAGAATGTGTTCCATAGATGTGGACATTTAATACATTTGGATTCAATACAAAGAGGTTCCACTATGTTAAGTTAACTTTCTACTATTTTTAACAAGCACTTGTTACAAATGAGAAAAACTTAATAAAACTTAGGTATTTACCATCACAGATAAAATCACAACTAATATCTGCTTTCCTTATATTTTGTAATCCCTTAAAATATCCCGAGTCTATGTTTTAGAAAATATTTGGTATATGCTATAACAAAACTGACACTACGTGGTGGAATTAAGGAACAGTATGCTAAAAATATAATAAGTCATGCGGCATGCCCTAAAGTCTTTCACAACATTGTTTTAATACAATGCTACTTGTAATTTGTGACCATATTTTGCAGTTGGTGCCATCTTGTTGCTTTAAAGTTGTTGGACGAAATTGAATGAAAACATGAGAATATTGTCATTAGTTTCATGACTTCAATACTTACAGATTTTTGAAGCAACTATGCAGGTTTTACTACGTATAGTTATGTAAAATAACTCCAACTACATGCACAGAAGACCTTACGTGAAGAACGAAACGTAACATTAACACAAAAAATTTTCCAAATGTGGTAATGTTTTTCTTTTAAAGTTTTGATCAAAGAATTCTACCAGCACTTTTACTGCATTTACCTAAAAATACAGTGATGATATTTACAGAACCTTGAAGGCTTGGCTTCCTGTCTGGAGCCATGTCGTGCTGGTACCTTGTACAGACGTTTCACCCACCTTGCAGCAGGCATCATAAGGGTGTCTCGGCAGAATGCCAACACGACGTGCCTCCAGCCCAGAAGCCAAGACAACATGCCCGACAACGGCTGCAAAAGCCTGCAATTTTCTATTTACAGAACTTGTTGAAATTAAAAATGGGGATAACATATACTGTAATTGCATATCTATAAGTTAGCGAAGGCTGAATGGTACCGTATTTACTACTTGTCACACTGCCATTAGCAAGACAGCTGTATCTGCAAGGCCATGGTATTTGAAGTAAAGCAGCAGAATGCGAACTTAAGAGCGCTAATAGTCTTCTGTCCAGTAAGAGTAGGTAACTTGCTAGATAGTCATGTAAATAGGATGCTCGATCACCAGAGGTTAGCAAAATTTTGATCAAACAGATCCAAGCAAGTAGCTTGGTTCACAATTGTACGTAAGCAAGCTTCATTTTAATCACTTTTAAAATTACAGCACTCAAGTTGTAATTTCACTCTACTCAGGCTAACCTCAATGACTTCTTGTAGACGTCTATAATCGACATTGCTGAAATTACATCTTGTCTTTACGTTCATGTTTTTAGTTTCAATTTGTAAAATACAGCAGAATACTAAATGTCCCCATCGATCTAAAATTGGCAACCGTCACCATACTGGGGAAAAAACTTTTTTTTGACATATAAATCTAGAACTGTTAATTAAATCACAAAACGTTAAAACGTTAAAAAAAAAAAAGTTAGAAATAAAATTATCTATGAAAAGTGTTTTTAATACATTTAATCGTAAAATGAGTTTTTACAAAGTTATAGCCATTTTATGAATGTCCTGTACATGCCCTATACTTAAGGCCTGGAATTTTTCGCGATCACGAATTTCACATCAAAATGCGAAAAGTAATTGCACATGCGAAAATTCCAAAAACCACGAATATACTCGCGAAAATTACGAAAACTACAAAATGCACTTGTGAAAACCACAACATTTATATGACAGGACAGTATGAACACAATCCCGGAAAGTGTAATCCTTTGTATTTCACTGATACTTAAAAACATTAAGCTTCCTTAAAACACGATTCTTGTGCCTGTTTTATGTCGTTTTTATTGCGTGTCGGCGTAAAATAACAAGGCTAGCAGGATTGTGCCTTGTGAAATAAAAGCGTAAACAAACGGCTGTGTAAACATGGCCGGCGGCGGTAACATTTGAAACTTGAAAGTGTATTTTTCGAAATGGGTACCTAGCACACACAGGAGTATGGTGAATATAACTGAAATTTCTAAGATATTTTTTTAAGTCACAGAATTAAGTGAACGTACACACAAGACATACACGAGCGATGTTGATGCCGGGCACTGTGCGTGCAAAGCAAGGAGACGAACGTGAGATTGTGCAAGTGCGCGACAGCATTGCCAAGCTAGCATGTCTCAAGCCGGACAGCGTTGCCAAGATAGCACGTCATGAGCCACGGCAGTGTTGCCAACGTATTGGCATTCCATTGTTGCTACTTCTTCACACACTAGTTTTTATTTTTTTGTGAAAGTCTGCAACCATATTTTTTTTTTGTGAAATCCTGCAACCAATCAGAATTTGCAAAAGGTACTTTCAAGTCTATTTGGCTTCCATGTGCAAGTGCTGACAGTAAATGGTATTTTCCAAGTATAACACTGTTCTTTCTAACCATTGCCATTGCCTCACTCAGGAAAATCTACTAGTGAAATGTGTTTTAAAGCTTAAACATTGTTAAAATGCTCTGCTTAGACAATGTGTTTTTATTAGTTTACATGTATGAGATTTTTAAAAAATTTTTGTGCAGTGCAATAGTCAGGGCGGCGAGCGACTGGGAAAACTGGGAAAAGTCAGGGAATTTTCTAAAAAAAACCTGAAATTTCAAAATTTAGTAAACTACCATTTTCGCTAACACAACGTACCATTTTCTTGGTACGTACATATATCAATTTTCAAGTTCTATAATATCTTTTCGTACAGATATTGTAGTTGTGTGGAACAGAGGATTTAACATGTGGTACCAGGTTTTCGTCTCAAATACGATTTTTTGGCATTTTGTACCAGAATTTTTAATGGTTCCCACCAGTGTTGTCAGACCAATGATTTCACAGACAATGTGAAGTGATGTTTTCAAGTTTCCACAGTGGTAAAAAATTACTCTCTCGTGCACAGTCTTAGAATGGCTGAGTTCTCGTGATGTTTCTTGCGTATTATTCGCAAAATACTGTAAATTTTAATAAATTTTTAGTAAAAAAAAGTGGGTTTTAAACAGTTATGGTGTTTTCCCCCAAGAGTTCGCAGTAAAAATTGGAGGCGTGGACTTGACAACATAGGATTCACATTTCACAGTTCGCTTTTGTTCTTACCATGCGGCATGCTGATACGTTCGTTAATAGTTGTTGGTTGTTTGTTCTTTACTTAGCGTGGTGTGAATATTTTTTCTATGGTTCGTGCAAGTATTAATATCTTCTGAACTTGTCGGAAGCCCGTGGATTTTAATTTAAATTGTATTTTAACTACCGTTCCACGTAATGGAGGAACACGCCTGAATCTTTTGGCTCGTGCAGTGACAATAAAGGTGTGTTAAAAATTTACAGCATAACGTGATCTCGTATGTGTTTATGAAAATGATAAGTGCATTAAAAATATCTGGAAATGTATGTTCAATGACTGGTATTTCCACAACGTAATTAATTTAGGAAAAAGCCATGACGGGAAGAAACAGACTGTATTGGTTAAGCAATCCTACTACTATTAAATGAATCGTGTAGATAACTCTGCAAGGTGCAATTCGAGCAATGTTAATTTTTCTTTAAGCAACATGGGCCGGCGTTCCGTTATGAGCCACATTAAAGGCAGAAAACCCTAAGTAGACTGTGAGTTTAAATTGTGAAGGTAGGCCTAGATGCTTTTTCAAATCTATGTGAAACAACAATGTTTCCAGATTAGTGTCACAACAAAGAAATTTCAGTTACAGCGAGATGAAATAGGTTTTTTACATCACATTTGGTCTTGTGTCGTATTTCATGGCTGAAAAGAGTAAATTGCTAGAGGGGAAGAAAGTTGTAGTTTGTTTCGACGAATCATTGAACGAAGTTTCTAAAAAAAAAAAAAAACAGGTGCGCATTACAGTATGTTTTGGGGATTCAAAGAGTGATGGTGTAGTGACCAGGTATTACACATCTGTTTGCTTTAAATTATGGTATAGAGAACTTTTCTCTCAATAACTTCACAAGCACAGTATTTTTAAAGTGGAAAATGAATAGACACAAGTGAAAATTGTTGTATTTGAATATTCCTAGGACTTTGTTGCTTTGTAAATAATGAAGATATGATAGAATTTCTTCAAGGTGAAGTTATATTAAGTAGTGTTCAGCTTCACAAAAAAAAAAAAAAAAGGTAAATATTAAGTATCACTACTCATCATGTACTGGCCAAACTATTGATTTTAGATACATAGTTTATTATGAAAAATGTTTCTACAGACGTTATACATAGTCCTACGTGATTTTTTGTTAAGTTAGTTTAAGTTGAGTTACGTTACGTTTTTTACGTTAAATTAGGTTACAAATATTAAATTATGTCAAGTTAGGTTCCCTAACCTAAATTAGCCAACCTAACAAAACATTTTATAGCTTTTCGAGACATTACATGTAGACCTACATGAAAATTTTGTTACCTAACCTTACAACCTAACTTAACGTAACCTAACAAAAAAGTTTTTTTTTTACGTAGCACTACTTATAACATCCCTAAAACATTTTTCATAAATAAACTATATGTCTAAAATAAATAGTTTGGCCAGTACACGATGAGTAGCGATTCTTATTACTTACCCAAAAAAATTTTTCGCGATTATATAACCTGGTTAATTTTATTTATATTTTGTTGGTCAGGGAAATAAGAGCAGCTGACCTGGAAAAAGACACAAACATTTTTTTACAGGTTTTGCTAGCCACCCTTAATAGTTTTTAATATTGTCCACTGATTATTATTTAATAAATAAAGTGTATTAAAGGATTATATATTAAATATGTCAACCTTATTCATAACTATGAAATTTTTTTAACATTTCAATGGTCCATAAAGTTTCAATTGCATAATGAAAACACCGACATTAAACCACCGCTTTTCTAATTTGAAACTACCACTTTTGGCATGTTCAAAACACCAAAATTTTCCAGGCCCTACCTATACTGTATGTGGGCACTGATGGTCACCAATACTAATTCCCGTTTAGTTTACTGGAGCTTAAATAACTGTTGCACGATCAGTTATACATTACACCGGTGGAATCTTCATGTGTGGTATGTCCTTAAAAACTAACTAAACGTACAGTACGTGAAGAGGGTAGCGAAATAAAATTCAAAAATATAGTTGTAATAGTCCAAAATTAAACTATAGTAATTTATCATAAACTGTACTTAAGTAGTTTGCAAAATAATGTTCTTGTTTAGCGAAAATGGTTTTTTTTTACATAAATGTAAAATTTGAAATTATTTAAGATATGCAATTTTTTTTTTTTTAAACTGAAACTGTGTGTTGAATTTTTATTCCTGGTAGTGTGTCTACGACTATTAAGGGCGCGCAGTCTACCGCAATTTTCATCACCATTTTTTTTTATTTCTTATTTGTACCAGATATTATTTTCTTATTTTAGACACAAAATGTGACTAAATTTGGCTCTTATTAAATTTTTTTATCTCTCATAGTTTTCGCATAATGGCTTGTTAAAGTCATATTTTGCATGTTTCCATTTCAACGACTACACTAAAACCAACTGATATACCAAACTCAAAAAAATCACAGTGGATAAAGACATTGCAGGCTACAATGACATGCTCATAAAATGAAAGAATAAAAATTATTAGAATTTAAAAAAAAAAATAAAAAATACTGAAACTGAAAATAAAAATTTAAAAAATTCAATTTTTTTTTTTTTAAATAAAAATAATTTTTATTCTTTAATTTTATGAGCATGTCATTGTAGCCTGCAATGTCTTTATCCACTGTGATTTTTTTGAGTTTTGTATATCAGTTGGTTTTAGTGTAGTTGTTAAAATGGTAACAGGCAAAATATGAATTTAACAAGCCATTACGCGAAAACTATGAGAGATAAAAAAATTTCATAAGAGCCAAATTTAGTCACATTTTATGTCTAAAATAAGAAAAAAAATATCTGGTGCCAAATACAAAATAAAATAATGATGACGAAAATTATGGTAGACCGCACCCTTAAATGTCCCAAAATGAATGGCTTGTAGATAAAATAAAGAAATTGTTGATTTACTGTGGATTGCTCCATTACCGCTGACAACAATGATGAAGAGCCAATAAGTTAATTGCCCTGGAATATGGCATAGATAAAACTTGGCAGCGAAAGGTTCCTAGGCTTAGCGCAAGGGGTAGCCGGAAAAATTTAGTTTTTAAGGTTAATGCTATTTAAGGAATTTTCTAAAATAAAAATATGAAAGTTACCACTTAAAATTTTTTTTATGATTTACACATAAACCACAAAAACAAAAGGAGGGGTGGGGGGCTGGGCCCCCTAAATCCGCACCTGCTACTGTACTACAAAAGATACATTGTTGGATATTCCAGCAGGGTTTCGCCTATCTCAGCTATCAACATGAAAGCAACAATCCATGACTCGACAGTGCCTGTAAACACAACTATGTATGCTTTGTCAGGACTGTGAAAAACAAAAACGACCTTGCCTTGCAACTGATTTTAGTGATATGGAAATGAAAATCAAGGATGTTGTAAGAAGTAGACAAAAGATAAAGACACAGTATGATGACAGTTGTAGAAGGAGCAATGACACTGATTGTCTCCAAGCAAAAATTCCTCGGGAACACGAAAAACAATAGCAGATTTATATATTTCTCGTCTCTAAAACTTGTCAGTGCCGACATTCAAGTGCAGCAAGCCTAAAATGAATGCAGATACAAAAATTGTTAACACTGCCGCTGAATTCTACTTACATAAAAAAGTGTCACGGGTGTACCCATCAGGGTGGTTTCGGGGGTTCAAACTGTTACTGCCCTTTTCCACACTGGAAAATTTTTATTTTTAAAAACATTAAGATATTGTACTGATCTTCAAAAATGTGTAATGTACTTAATAGGGAAAGGGTGTCAAGTATTATTGCTGCTCCAGGAAAAAGGAATCCTCTGAAACTGTATGGTCTCCCCAGGACAGCCATTTCCTTGAATGAATTCCGATTTAAATACATAAACAATGCTGTTGTGAAGGGTAAAATGGAAGTGAACCTGGCTTGTCTTCCAACATCATCTGCAGCACATCATCACTTTCTACATGTCTACTATCAGGTACAATTGTGGCGAGTACAAGTGTTACCCCTTAGAATTGTGGCTGGAAAGTTACTAAAAAAAATTACTTCTTATATCATAGCTTATTTCACCTGCTCCAGATCACTTTTGAAAATGATTTCAAGTGGTTTCATAAAAAGCAACTAAAGAATTGCAGTAAAAAGTAGGTCTTAAATGTTCTGGCATTTATGTCTACTGTGTGCAAATACAGAAGTCTTAAGACCTGGTGACATGGAAGTGGATTGTGATGTTAACAGTGCAGATAATGACAAATATTTTTAAATGAATGTTAGTAGCTACATGGTGATACACAAAATTCCAAACATATTCAAACATGTCACCTTCTGAAACTGAGAGCACTGAAAAATTTATGAAATTTAGTGGTGCAGATATTGCTGTAGGCAATATCTATGAACCAAGCTGTTCCAATGTAAGTAGAGCATACTACTTAGCCAAACAAAAAAAAGATTCACTTTGAGTAAAACATATCTTGTACAATAGGTCTACTGGGAATACCATGTTAAAATAAAACACTCTAGTTTAACTCTACCTCAAAGGTTGTGCGAAAGTGTGTTAAGAATGAGATTTTTTTATAAAAACCAATGTCATATTATGAGCTACAGTAATTTTCATAATAGCTTGCAAAAAGAATACACACTGATGTTGGCAAGACAATTTTTATCTAATCTAGCCTTTACACATTTTTTGAGTGCCTGCCACAATCTTGGGATGTCCTAAACTATCTGCTGCAAATTTATATATTTTTTTTCCTTTGAGTTAGTATTGACACTATATTCTGCATGTTTTTCTCAGTTTTGTATTGTTAAAAGCAGGGTTTATCAGAACTAAACAAAATCTATCATTTTATGAAAAAACTTTAATTTGTGACAAAGTTAATTGGCTATAACTTCATAACTACTCATTTGATAACAGCATGTGCCAAGACACTTTTCAGTGATAATTTTGTTTGAAACATTTTGTGATTTAATAAGCGATTCTAGCATTATACGCAAAATCTCATTTTTGGCTGCCATTTTTCCAATATGGCGACGGTCGCAGAAATCAGATCAATATTGATTTTAAGTATGTTAAAAAAGAGTGTGAGATAAAGGACCTCCAAAAATTCAGGATTCTTGGAATTGATTCCTCACTTTATGCTAATTTTACAGGACTAGTAAAACTATAGAAAAACAATAGTCAACAAAAATTTAAACGTGGTGGTGAATATAAAGCAATAATGGGGCACCTAGCAACCTAACAACTGCTTTTAAACTATGCTAATGGTAAAATGTATTTCCTAAAACATTACAATATTTAGGAACATAATACAATGTTCTAAATAGACATACTAACTTTCTCAATGCAATAGCAATTAAAGAAAACAAAGAGGATGTATATATACTAAAAATTACAGTAATACATATTACTATACATTCTTCTTGAACATTATCACAGACATCCTTGCGTAGGAAATCTTAAAATTTGTTACTCCTGAAAGAATTCTACTGAGCACCTACTTGCATTCATCATTACATTTTAAATATATGCCTGCAAGTGAGACCACAATGCCTTGCAAATGAACACATTAACTGCTCCAAAATTGTTGCAACTATAAAATATGCAATGTCAATTTCATGTTTACACAATCTTTATATCAGTAATATGCTTACCTGCAGCATATTTTACATACACGGAATATAACATAAATTTAAAAAATTGTAGAATCAACACATTAATATTTCTCAATGCACTACTTTGTGATTACACAATACTTACTCTAGGTACAAAACTTTCTTAGCTTAAACGGCGAAAGATATAGCTAAACTATTCATACAAAAATGATTCACTCTGCCCCACGCACACTATGATTATGAATATTACATTATTCACATAACAATTATCCAATCACATGGGACCTTAAAACTTTTCTCTTCAAACAGTACTTTCTCACCATACAAGACACATAAATGTGCTATGCAATGTGAGGTAACAGTATCTAAAGGCTTATAATAAATAGTCTGATATAAGAACTTATTTTCCAAATATACAGCTTGTTTGAAAGTTTTAACGGTAACAAAAACAATCACTCCTAAGTACATCATAGTTCTCGAGTATTTGCTGTGCTAAAGATGAGTTGTTTTTCGCTTGTAAAATATGAAGTCATTGGCCAGGTTATTTTCATGAACAACTTCACTATCCACTTCATAACCTTTTGATTCCATGAACTCCCTGAGATAGGCTTTCCCATCTTCCTCACCTACTTTCACGTGAATGAATTCTACGGACAAGGTCTGAAAAGTAAAGAGCATGGCCATAGAGCATAATACTTTTAAGAATAGAAGTTTGTAAATAAGATATAGTATTGGAAAAGAACATGCAGGAATGTAAAACAACTGTACAAGGCAATAAATCTAACTCTCAGAAAGTGGGATAATATTGCACTACAGTTCTGTCCTTAACCGAATGATGGGTGTAAAAAAAATTTGGTTAAGTTAATCCTTTAATTTACAAAGAATGTCAAATACAGTTTATATATGATGTTATGAACTATTTACTGGCAATAAATTTAGCAATACAGACATTCCGTGCTGTACACATTTAAATTACATAGCAATTCATGCATGCTCTCTGTCCTGGTTTGCTAACTTGGCAGAAAAGCTGCTAGCTAGCAGTTGTAGAAGGTACTTCTTGAATATGCACTGCATCTCCTTATACTACTTCAAACAACTTAAAATCTTTTTAAAACATGCACAAAAACATAACTGTAATAAAATACGGTTCTTACAGCTGGTGCTACGTGCTAAGTTCATTATTTCAACAAGTGATTGTTTACGGTTTGTTTTAGAAAGAATGCAGCATATATAATGGTCACATATATGTGAAAAATGTTATGCACAGAAATTATGTTTTAGGTAAAAGTGTACGTTTGTGAATCGACAATATGGGGAGGGAGAGCAGCCATACAGCCATATGGATTTTTTTTACAGAATTTCCCTTTTCACTGACTTACAAAATAATTCTTTCTTGAAATAAATCTCAAGATTACAGTTTGCACCACACTCAACAGCAAACTTAATTAACGTAAGAAATTACAAGATATATACAGTAATATTTTACGTTTTACGTAAAAGCTAGGTTAAGACAAGACTGTGAGCTGTGCCATAGAAACATACACACCAAAGTTCTACATAGAATAAGTCAGCATTTTGCCTGTACAGTAGCATCCCCATCACAAAATTTATCCACATAATACCATCTTGCCATTTTTGCCTGCTCGGACAACAGTTGATAAACCAACCCAAGATTATACTTACTCGAATGTCGACTTTATCAAACGGTATTGTCTTCAGGACATCCAGCTCATTACCTTCCACATCCAAACTGAAGTAATCAACAGTGGTGCGGTTTAATGCAAGCAGGTAGGTATACAGAGGAAAACACTGTACGTCCACATAACCTTCTTCTTGGTGCCCTACTGGAAAATCCGATATTTTTCCTATGTTTACTGCTTGTTTAAACGACACCTAAAAGAAAAGCCATGTGTTATGACATGAAAACAAAAATTTCAGTGTGAACTAATATTCCTTAAAATGGTTTCATTTTTGCTGGTATTTGTATTATAGTTTCTATTCTAATATTGCAAGGAATAGTATCAGACAGTTTTTTCTTCAGTGGGTTCACATGCCGACTACATAATTTCTACGACAGGTACAAGACAAAGAATACAATAAACAGCACTGAGACTGGCAAATCCTACAAGAAAGCTAAAAATAATCTATTACCTCCACAGGCTGTATTCCTATTTTTATTGAAAACCACGAGTTGACATGACTGGCCAGTAAAAGCTCTTTCTAAGAACGCCAAATCGTCAGTGTAGTGTTTCAGTAACAGTCAAAGTGGAACACTCTTCAGCAGTATACTCCAGTAGCAAAAAATTTTACACATTCTATGGGCTATATTAGACTAATATGTATTTGACACAGGGTTGGGTCATTTCACATAGAATATTATTTTTCTACATACACATAGAAAATTATGTAGAATAAGTAGATTAAGTAGAATTTAATGTGGAGTATGTAGAAAATTATGTCTTTCGCTGTCAAAATAAATATTTTCTTTTTTAAGAGTTAGTGGATCTGTCGTGTAAGCAGTATATAGTATAGTAGGGAAAGTATTTCCCCTTATATAATATTAATGTTTCCTTTGAGCTGAAGACACACTTCAAACTGTATTCCTATGGGTTTAAAAATTACTTTTTCACGTTGCTGTTGCTGAGAATATATCAATTGTAATTGTAAAACAAATTCATAGAAACTGCACTGGACTTTACCACAAACTTTCCACAACTAAAATTGTAAGATCATCGCTTGAAGTCCCGTTGAAAAACACTTACTACGAAAGCACTGCACGCTAGTTTAGTACCCTTCGCCTAAAGGCAATGAGGTGTTTGACTTATGAGTTATATTCAACTTATCACTTTCCCAGTTTACATGCTGAAATGAAAAAAAAATGCTGAACTACACTAGCTCATAAATGAAATTTCATGGTATGTAAAAATTTACCCCTTAATAAAGTGTATTTCTACATTTATTTATACAATGGCACATAATGGCCACGAACTAATGGCATGCAAGGCATAGGACAAGACACTTCAACTGTTACAAAATGGCTGGCAGGCCAAAGCATTCTTTGTGGAGTGACATGGGCTTTGAATTAATTGAAGAAAGTAACAAGTGTGGAGCATTTTGTACTGTGTATCAGAACACTTTGAAGAATAGTGCTGCGAAATTACCAGAATCAGCACAGGTAAGTTATTTAATTTATCCACCTTTGGTGTATTTTAATAAACATAACCCTAAAATTAAAAAATAAACAAATAACTCTACCTGCATATTTTGTAACAATAAAAACAGTTGCTGTTTACTGTATGTACCATATGATGAAACTTCCAAGATATCTCATCTTATGTAAATTACGGTAATTGAAATGTTAACTTCCAAGAAAACTTTTATTCAATAGCCTACATCTTGTTCAATGAGTAGGTTTCACTTTCAAACAATCAATGGCAATTTCCTTTGGCTTATATTCCAAATTTTAGTTTGTAATATTGTAATTTACGAATTACTTTAAACCCAATACTACTCTCTTAATTTTATTGTTACCAAAGAATATTTCTGATCTAATTTAAAACATGTACGTTCTAGTTCTATAGTCTTAGTTTCCAAAACTTATATGAATGTATAGTCTGTACGGTACTAATAAACATAATTGAATCTGAAAGTGCAGCTAGAATTTGTTTTTCAGGTTTACACAATGTGAAAATATTTCAATATATATAGCTTCCAATTACTACAAAAATTAATAATTATATAAATACTGTACTGTTTTCTGAGGTGTTTACAGAATGTAATATATGCAATATTCTACATGACACTCTACAGTAGAATATACACGTAGATTACCTATTTTCTACACATAATATTCCACTAACTGGTTTGACATCATGTGCAAAGTTTATGTTTGCAACGTTATTTGTACTGCAAAACATTTACATAAGTCATAACATTAATGTTGATGCAGGTACTTGCGAAACATATTCACTATTTAATAGTGACTATGTTTCGCAAGTACCTGCATCAACGAATCTTGAGAACATTGTGAAATAAATACCAAAATTTTCCTTACTCTCAGAGGTTATTACTTTTAATATCACGTCTTTCTTAACAGACTTGTTTCGTTTCTACATTACACATGCATTATTTAATAGTGAATCATTTTGGATTCTCTACATTTCGTAATATGGGAGGAGTGAACTTAGCCAAGTGTACTTGAACAACATTAGCACTCACAAATGCCATGTCACACTAGTTACAACATATGCGTGAGTTTAAAAAATACATTACTTAAATTAAAACCAAAACGAATTTAAAACATACACATAATAATTCTCACATCACACGCCACTCATCAATAACTTCAAGCCCTACGTTTTCAGTTTGCGGCCAACTGTCAAACAAAGAAATGGTTCTAAAAATGACTAGATATTTCACTTGCATTATAAAAATGCTACTTTCAATGAACAAAGCACTTTATTTTTCATGGAATTGCCAATCAACAAAAATTACAGAAGTATTCACAACATAATTCAAGAAAACCACAACATTACTGAACATGTTTTCATCACACTTCAGAACACAACTGCAACATTTAAGATTGATAGATAGATATTTATTGTTCAGCTGAGCATACTACAATGCTATTCGAACTCCTCAATGTGTAGATACAAAAAAGACAGACAAGAAAAATAATAACACAAGCAGACAAAACAAACAAAACAAATTTGCAACTATTAAGGTATATTTACATACACCGTATGTCGGAACCTCTTAAATGAAATCAATATATTATTGTATACAGTATACACTAAATAATGAGATAAGAGGAGCAGATTGGTGTTATACACACACATACATACACACACTAATACATATATTAAAGATCCAAATTCCTATATGACAAATTTTTATTATTATTTTTTATATTTTTGCTTACTCCTAGGATCAGAAATTTAACTGCTGGACAAATATTCTTGAACACAATAAAATTACAGTTTTAGCAGAAATACCTTAATTGCAAGACAAATATTCTTGATTAACTATAAAAGGAGTTATTTAGCAGAAATGTAAACAAATGCTGCCCCTCTGCCCCCCTCATGATTCTCAACTCTACTCATAAACTTGGACCTTCCTACTTTCTCCATTGCCACTTTATTTTAAATGCCTGTAACTGCTGAGTAATTACACTCATGTTCTGTCGAGAGGGTTTTACGGTAGTCTTTAGAGTCTGCAATCTATTTATATTATACAATTATTCCTAGTTCTGTTGTTGTGACAATGTACTTGGCTATTTGTGTCATAATAATTATATTTCTGAGTATGTAAAGATTTGCGTGTGCATATGTTTGTGTATTTATATTTATACATATTTTCTCTACAACTTTCTTTCCCATGTGTATTGTGTACAGTGGAAGGAAAAAGATTCAGAAAGGCAAGATTAATAAAAAAAAATGTGAGCCGCTAAAAAACTTTCTGCAATTTTTACATTTTCACCGGATTTTATCTTGAAAACTGTAACACAAAGAGATAAATGTTATGTTTTTGTGGTAAATTTGATAAGCTTAAATTTTGGAAAGAATAACATTTTCTGTACGACGCACTGTTTTCGGTATATGCACAAAAAAAAAGGCTTTTGACCCTTCCCCGCAGTACTGAAAATTTATGGGACTATTAGGTGTTGTTCAGGGGACCTGCCCCTACACATTCCTGAAAATTTTGGAACTACATGATTTAATGCAGGAAAAAATCCTAATCTGACTGGATTATTGCTGGTGTTTGATTAGCTGGAATTCGGCTAGTTGGGAGTTCGGTAGGCTGTTGGAGCTTTGGAGGCCAGTGGAATAGTGTAGTCTGGTGGAGTTTTGTATAGGCTGTTCAGTATAAACTGAGCTCTCAGCAGAACTTGTCATTAATTAAACTATGTTATGTTTGGCCAAAATTATGTTCACTTTTGAGAGTGTTGAAATTTTTGCACAGGTTTCTAGTTACATGGAAGTTTTCACATTAAAAATAGTAAAGATGGTTATAAAACGGCTGAGAGAAAACTTCATTCAGTGCTCAATTTATCGTGAACGGCCTATAGGATATCTGTATTCTGCAGGCTGTTGGAGTTTTGAAGAATATAAGAGATTTTAAGGTTTATAAGGGCTGTATTCAGTTGGAAGTATTTTGCTGCATGGTTGGATGTAACTTCACTTTTTCCTATGTCTATACGTACTTTATTGTTTTTGTTACTCTCTTCTAGTTTTTCTATCATTTGCGCTTCAATTATTCTTACTAGAAGTTCACCAAAGTCATGAGAACCACGCCTATTTAAATTAGCACCCTCTCTAGCCATACAATTTTCATCAAGTAGAGTTAGATTTCTCCTTTCACACAGCCGTTCAAGCTCCCCGCTTATTTTCCCCCACACTCACCCCTTCACAATTAAAAATGCCACTGATGACAATATTTATGGAGTTTAGCTTTTCTTTCACAGTTTTGACGAGATCCATAACTTGTCCCATAACCTTTTTAGCAATTTGTTCCCACCTGAATCATAAACCACTCCACCAGACACACTTCATTCAATCATCTCTATCTGCCTAGTTCTAACACATTTATTTTTATCCCCGGGTAGCAAACAACATTGTACTCTTGTTTACAGTGTTTCCCAGCATGTTCCAGTAACAAGTCGCTTAAGGCCATGATCTTTCATTTGTTTCCAACAATTGCAAATAACTTGAATATTTTTTAACCAAATGCTTTGAAAAAAATTTGAGGCTGTGTACAGTCATGCGATACACAATTTGCTAGAGAGTTTTTTTTTAAATAATGTACTGTTTGTCAGCGAAAAATTATTTTGCTTGATTTTGGCTTATTTTGACAACAAAATGTGTGCTGTTTCAAGAGCAAAAATCTAAAAATCCATTTGGTGTATTGCAACAGAAAAGTTCAGATACACACGATGATAAGTGTTAAAACTGACAGAATCAATTTTTGATATGTGTATTAATTTGTGTTAAAAAAATATTTTTGAAACTACTGCAAAACTAAACAGAGAGGCCTTAAGGCCAGTGCCTTGTAGTTGTCTTTTACTTCGCCTAATCTGACAGCCCCCACGATCCTATTTGTATGATCACACTTGTTTGAACGAGTATCAGTAGTATTTTTATAAATGTATTTTTTGTTACAGTCGAAAACAGATGCGCTACTGAGAGGCAATTTGAATCTGCACTGGACATAGAACTTTGACTTACCTGACTTTTGCTTTAGTTTCCTCCCTCCTTTTTCAAATCTTCCCTTAGGATGGCAATAATCTCTCTGAGAGATGCTACTTCCTCTTGTAAGCAAGTGATTAACTTCATTTCTTCTGTTTCATACGTTACTTAATCTTCCAGAATCACACCATTTTTTACTTTTTCCCTACACGTGCTACAGTGCCATTTCAATTCCAATTTATCCTGCTGGTCTACATCACTACACTTTGTGAAGTGAAACTATAAATCACGTAGGTCACATAGACCCGTTTCTAACAATTTTGCATTATCCGCACTTGTTGCTATATAACATTTTACATTTCACTGTGTCCGACACACACACACACAGCAAACCCACCCAGTTCCATCCCAGGGTATCTACCAGATTGTAAAAATAAAATTTAGTGACTTTTTAATGACTGTTCAAACAGAATTAACTATTAATTTTTTTCACAAGCGCAACACTGCCAACAATTTTCATTAAGTTTCATCCAACTGCTGATAGTGCAAAGCATGTCCAATTTTATAATGTGTAATCAATATATACCTAAATTTAAGTTGTCTTTGTGAAGATTCCTATGATAACTAATATGCAAACTAATTATTTATTTTACTTGCACAGTGCATGAGAAATACTAGTAGTGTAAACATGCACATTTGACAAATGATTCAACAAGAATCAAACACCTGAAAATAATTTTCGTGACTTATGCCAAAATATATTACAAATTAGTGACTATTGTGGGACTTTCGTGACCTTTTTCACAAATCGTGACTTTTTCGGGACTTTTGTGACTTTAGTGACCTAGTAGACACCCTGCATCCATACGTGCTTGAAATGTTAAATTTCAGACATTTTTCCTTTCGAAGCTTATAAATTGAAACTTCACTTCCTACATCCTTGTTCAAGCATGGGAAGGCTACACAATTTGAGGTTATGAGAAACTCAACACCTACATAACTTTCAGTACAAGACAATCTCACATATAGAGAATAAAGATTCCAAACGCAATTATCTTATTATAATGTAATTTGAAACATTATTGTCAAAAATATAAATTGTATACCGGTATCTAAACAGCAATGCTACTTGTTTGCGAATGATACTTGCCGACTCGTCTGCTACGAATATTTTCGTCACCCATTATGCCTTGCGCCGTCACTAATTTGTTTCTGCTGAGACTGCCTTACCTCCAACATGCCAGTAAGCTTAGCAGAAAGCAACGTCAAATATAGTCTCCAACCCAGACGCCAAATTATTTCTCAACAGTTACTGGTCAGCTGTTTCAGCAAATAAAGGAACCCTCATTAGAGGTTTTAGCGTTGTCTGTGAAAAAGAGAATATGGCCACAATGATACAGTGGCACAGAAAAGCAGTCCCCAGAGGGTGCTGTACTCTTTGTGTAAGGCATACGCAGATGTAGCATATTATCTCAACTACTTTATTGCCTGAAGCTAAGTTCATACAGATGAAATTATAAACAAGTTAGCACACACAAATATTCTTGATGGAACTGTGTCAACTTCAAATTCAATTAGCAATACACACATTTTCTTCGTTCGAATTTACGGTACCCTTTTCAGTGAATTGATTTTCTTGCAATTCTCTTGTCATAAAACTTTACTTTACCAAAAAAAATATCACTGAAATAGCTTTCAAAACTACAAATAATAATAAATATATCTAAGTTTATTAGGAGGCCACATAACCAAATCACGACAACCCCCAGGTCTCAATATCAGATAATCGCAATCAGAGCACAAGCATACCCTACACTACCTCATCTCAATTTGAATTTTCCCGCCACGCCTTAGTTTGCTACCTGGCTGCTAGGGCAACCAACATTGCTTCCACTACTGCCATTACTCAGTATGCCTGAACTCGCTGCCTGATGAACCTGCACTAAGCCAGTGAAACATTGTACAGTCACACAATGTATTCGTCTAGTTGTGGGTTACTATCAAGAAATACTAGCCCGTGAATAACCAAACCCTATGTTTAATTATTCTGACAATTTTAAATGAGGTCTGCACACTGAACAGTCTGGTACAGTGCTCAATAATGTAGTTACTCTCTTTCTACTAATTATTTTTACTAGAGCTAAAAACAAAAGTGACATGAACTCTCTTTCCCAACTTTTTCAATGGTTAACGGGTGACCCAAGTTAAGGCCATTAAGAGGAGTCCTTGATAGGAAGGATAATCTGATGTACGTTGAGTAACTTGTGCTTAGAGCAAGTGGTTAATTATTTATTATTACCTACAGTTGAAAAGTCAAAAACAAATAAACACCATAACATATTTTGTACATTGTACATTCTCTGTAAAAATTATGTTGAATTACTTTGAATACTTTGATTTTCTGAGAAAAGAAGATATTTTTCCAACCTAAAAGTCTTCTCTTAAAATTACTGCACATACATAACATACAGTTGAATGTCTCTAAATTCATGTTACCCATGGTCCTGAAAGTTACTATCGTACAGCAATTATATTCTCCTTATCGTCATTAACAGCTAGGAAACTTTATGGTCATGTACAGAGAAGATCGCATTATGTAGTTGTAGGCCGGCTTCACACACTGGCCCAACACCCGACCTTTGAAGGAATCGACCAGTGTGTAAATGGTGCTTGGCCGATCTTGGAATTTTGGCCATGTGTTGGAAGCTTTGCCATTCATTGTCGGTTTCTGGTCCAACCATCAAAGGGATTGGCGTATGCATTGGCATTAACTTGGTCTGTGTTTACACATTGATGCATGCATTGGTGTTGTGATTTTACATTTTTTTTGTAGTTTGAGAGGAAATATACTGTTATATGACATGTTGAAATGGATCAGTGGACATTATTCTGAACATATACATAGAGTATACATGTAGTTGCAGCAATTTCCAAATAAACTTGACCCTCAATTATCATGGAATTTAAATTGACTGTACGACTGGTTACAAATGAATTGGACCAGTGTGTAAATAGCAACTGGCCGTTTCTTGGTCATTGGCATTTATTCCTTCCAAGACTGGCCCAATCTTTTGGGACAATGTGTAAATCCAGTCTAAAACAGTTTGGAGAACACATTGTAAGTACTGTAATGAAAGATTCTATCAATATGCTCAGTATGAATTCAGAAAAAATTTTGAGAATGTAGACAGTCAAAAATTTATGTAACATTCAATTCAATATTCATCTAAAATTCAATTCAATATTCATGTAAGAGAATCCATAAGTGATTTGGTCATAACCAAAGATCTTACCAGAATTTATATTAAGAAAGTATAATGAAGTACAAAATGCTAGATACTGTACATCAAAAGCATTTTCTCCTGTAGTTTTACATTCTATAAACAAGGCTGTAAAAGTCAATCAAGAGACTTAATGTAAATACATCTTCAATAGGTTTAAAAATGAGTCTGCAGGTTTCCTATATTGAATAAAACAAAATTTTAAGTGGGTGTCACACATATTTAATAAATCTGCTTAAAAATGTCATAGGTGCATTCTGATATATGTACGAAATCAGAAATGCAACTTCTATTGCATTAAAAATCAGTGGTTATTTAGTTTTTTTAGGTTAAATGTAGCAGTTTACAGGGTGATTATCACACAGTCTAAACACTTTCTTAGAGTTATGAGGTCACTGTATAGATATAGCTCAGGCCCGCAAATAGTGAGGTAACCACAGCTTCTTAAAATAAACATACCTTCATGGGATATGGCTTGATGCTGAGGCAGGTGGGAGACATATAAGCTTTCCTATTCTTCTTCACCATCTTAGCAAAATTGGACGGGTCAGCTTCAATCAGCAAACCATTCCAGCCATACGTACGCTCAAACACAAGAGTATTTGACCGTGTTTCACCATCCAGAGCTCCACACTCCACGAAGAAACCATTTTTCTGTTATAAAACAGAACATATTGTAGAAACGTCACAAAAATAGACATGGTAAAACTAAGGAAAAAAGTATGGAATATTAGGGCGTCCAACTGCCATGGAACGAAAACCATGTCTTGCTGACAACGATACTAAAATACACTTTATGCACATACAAGGACAGCTTACATGAATGTTTGAGCATACCTGAGTTACTACTGCTATCCTATATGTAACAAGAAGTATAGCATGTAGAAAGCATTATTAACTACTGAAAATGACTGCAGTTATCATCACTGTCTCGTATTCATAACAAAATTATTTTCCTAGTTACAGAATCTCTCCATATTATCGTCATGCCTAGTTTTCAAGTTGAGGACACTGGTAGATACTTCCATAGTATAATCGTTGCACTACAGTTTTCCATTACATTTCAGTACCATTTTGCTGCTCAAAGACAGGGCGAATATTGTAAACTAAGTGTTTCAACCGTACAGTGTTGGCAACTTGGCAACAGCGCGCCGTTTCCATAATCACCTTTTGCACCTACACATTTGCTGTTTCCATTTCTTAGCTGCATGTGGCAGTGTAAACTGTTTATAGCAGTTTGTTCTGCGAACTGGAGCAATGGGAAAATATAACAATTGGGCTGGATTTAAATTAAGAATGATAAAGTTTGCTGAAGAACACAGAAATCAAGCAGCTAACAGGAATTTATCATTATTGGAAAGTTGGTGTGTGAATAGAGGAAAATGAAAGAAACACAGCAGCACAAAACAGGCTCGGTTTGATTTCTTTCGTGGCCCGAAAACTGGAGAACTTCCAATCATAAATGAAGAAGTGCTTGCGTTTACACCGAAGAAGTACGAAACAATGGTTTTAGGTTTTACACGAAAAGCTATAGTTGAAACCACATAAGGTAGCACAGAAGCATGGTGTGAATTTTAAATATTGTCATGGATAGGAGATTAGATTTGAGGAGAAACAATTTGTCTGTGTGCAAAAATAATGACAATTTGCCCAAATTGCCAGCAGAGAATTCTGAAGAAGTGGTACATTTTCATTGTTACACAATACAAATGCGACAATAAAATAATTATTTACTGTCACAAATAGGAAAGATGGACCAAACACCTGTGTTCTTTACATGCGTAGAACAAAAAAAAGTTCTAAAAGTGTGTGCTACTATGAAAATAACTGGTAATGAAAAGTTGAAATGTACTATCATGTTAACCATTATGGCCAATGGCAAGAAATTGCCACCAAATGATGTATTTAAGCACAATAATATGATAAAAATGTTACATTTCCTTGTGGAATTCATGTATGCGTGCAGCCTCTGGGGTAGATGGAAACTGAAAACACTAAGGACCGGATAAACACTGGAATAGATGGCCAGGAGCCATGCATAAGCTAAGCAGTCGGTCATGCTCCAGAGGTGAAATGACTATTATAAAAAATACTTTGGACAGAAAATTGGGTGAAGTGATGTGTTTTGTCAGAGCTAGCCAGCAATGAATACAACAGCAGCATGTCTTCTGATGCAGACGATTAACTGGGGAGTGTTGTTGCAATGTTTTTGCCTGATTCGGACACAGTGTCTGTTAATTTTAAGTTGTTAAACATTTTTAGTCATTTTGTTTTTTTTCTTACACTAGCTTGCATCCACATTTTTGGCACATCATTTGGTAAAAAAAAAAAAAAAAGTGACAATTATGCGAGGAAATATGTAAGCTCCTGACACACATCATTATTCGGACACACCTAATTTAAAAACATTTTTAAAATTGGTACTGACTCGGTTGAAACTACACAATTGTACAGCTAGTTAATCACTAAGAAACAACCTACTAACACATGAAATAACCAAGACTTTGTGTTATGATAAAGGCCTACCTATTGAGGATAAAATTACAGCAATTTGCTGTAGAATTCTGTACATATTTAGTATCATACCATCTTGAAAAAAGTAAACACTTATGTGATTTATTTAAATTATCAGATGATTACATCTCATTTTCAACTGGCTTTCTAATTTTATCTAAACACATTCAAAGAAGGTCAAAGTTGGGTTCCCTGCAGATTCTTAATTGTTTTAATAGTTGTGACTATTTTTTACAATAACGAAAATTTTCTAGCCCTAATGGTTTTTGTATAGTGGCAGGTCAAAACCCAAATTTCCAGAAAACCAACAGAGTTACAGAAATTAAATAATTCACACTGAAGACCAGGGCTATTGGCTACATCAAGATATGTATCTGTATCTGCATCAAGTATTTTTTGTATTTTTTTTAAATTGCTGAATTAGAAATAAAAAAAAATTACCAATTGAAATTTCTGCTATTTTTTAAAAATACAAAAAAATTTCAATGATGGTTTTTTACACATGTCTTCACATAGTCCATGGCACTGTTCTTAAGTGAAATATATTTCATTTCTCTAAGTCTGTTGGTTTCCATTTCTCGTATAAAATTATTTTATGCAAATTTAGGCTGTCAATGCCATTATATAAAAACTATAAAAGTTAGAAAATTTTTATTACTGTAAAAAATAGTCACAAACTATGTCTTCAAAACAAACCATATCTCATACTAATATAAAAATTATTAAAACACTTAAATGTTGCATGAACTCCCCTTAAGTAAACAAGAGGGGCCAATAATGTCCCATCATCCCCCTTGTTTATTTCCCACATTTCAATTTAAGAATAACTTTAATTTATTTGTGTAATAGGGAAAAATGCAGACGATCACACCCAAAGTATAAAATAACTGTTTTTTTATAGTAATTTGCCCTTTGGTCCTCCTCCTCCTTTTCCAGAAAAGTTGGCACGTCCCTTATACAGGTACATTCAGGGACTGTTGTACATTTGTATATAATGGTGTTGGTAAACTGTTATTTATTTCATAAGTTTGAATTTACCACCTCGTGCTGTGCTTTAGTTGTGATGGCACCATCATTAACAGGAGGTTGAATATGTATACATTGCCTTTGCGGAACCTAACCAAAGGTCCAAAAACGTCAATGTACAGCATTTCCCATACGAACGATACCTGATAAACAACAGAGTATAACCCTACTACGGTGTTATTAGTAGGTTTACATTTGTTACAATCAACACATTCTCTAACGTAACATTTCACATGTTCCCGGGCATTTGGTCCAATACAAATGTGTCCTTAACCTATCACAGGTTCTTTGAATCCCCACACGCACACAGAAAAAGCCTTAGGGTTAAAGCCGGATTCACAACCACACTTAACGTATGTACGAACACACGCACTGTAAGTATTAGAGATTGGATTCACAACAAAATTTTATCTAGACATGAGTGGAAAACTTTTATTTCATTACAAAATGTTGGTAACAGATGACCGTAATTAATTTTTGAAGTGAATTAAATAATTTATAGACAAGATAAATGATTTCTCAATATAAATTAATATTTAACTGAGTCTTACGTGTGCACATGCTGCATTCACAACCATTACTTAGCATACGTACAAAGTAGAAAGTTCATCAACTCTACTATGTATGTACGCACACTACGCGAGGATGTGAAAGCTAGCATGCACTCTCTGTGTTTCTACTTTTACACGTGCGTACGCGAGTACGCTAAGTGGTGGTTGTGAATCCAGCTTAATATCAGAAGTTTATATATCCAAACAGTCAAATTGGACACCAGGGTAGAAGGCCTGATTTGAGGAACACAACACACTTGTCTCTCCAGGGACACAAGGTACAGTATTGTGGTCATACAGATGAACCAACTACCAAGGCGAGAGGTGCCCAATACTCAACTACGCACCATCGGCAAATCTCCCGCCATAAAGCTCCTAAGAGCCAAACCCAACCAAAGGCAAGAAATATTTGTCATGACCTACGCTCGGGGCAATCACAACAGGAAAGCAATAGATCAGTGAGAAAACGACACATACTTTTTGAACTTAAAGCAGTATATTCAATAATAATATACATAAATTCCTCTCTCTCTGCACAATTCAGTTAATTTTCAGAAGCACAGATCCATACATAGACCTTTCACTAAATGTCAATTTTACAGGCTTGACCTAGCAGCTTTTGCCCTACAACATGCCAAAAAGGCCGTCACACACTCAGTAATCTTCTCGGGTTCCTGTCATATTATGTACAAATAACACATTTTACACCTTGCCCATGCAAGTGCAAAGCCCTTACACACTGTACTCTTTTACACCGCAGGGGTTAAACACATTACCCTCCTACATAGACAACTCAAAGTCTTTCAAATTCAGTACCATCTGTTCCGAAATGCAAACACCTTTCCTCCCCAACCACAAACCAGCTCTGTGCACCCACTTTTGGTTTCCGACCGACTCGGTCAAAGTTTTAAAAAACTCCGACAATGTCGCAATGGGCAATTTCCAGATGACTCATAAGTCAAGTTCAAAACCAAGTATTCCGGGAGGGATCCTCATCCAAAGAGCTACGCTCCCCACACACGGAAAAGGCGAAAATCGTGACGACTCACCACTTCATCAGATTCTCGGCGACCACTGGCCGCCAGCCACATACCTCGGCTGCAAATGGGCCATCCAAACCTCTTGTTAAGCCCTGTTAAGCCCAAGAGCATTTCGGGCGAGCACCCCTTCAGAAAAGACTAAGAATCTTCCCAAGTCAAATACCATCGGCGCCGCGACTTCGTCGGACCACACACTCACAGATCGTCCACCTTGCCAGTTACCTCCTTATTCAACTCACCTTGCCCGAATGAGGGCCGCTCGCTCCCTCCTCCTACCAAGCAAAACTTATGCCCCCCCTATTTACCCCTTCTCCCAGCCGAGACCCGAGACACCCCTCCCATTAAGGCCGCCCCTCTACGGACATTAGAGGGGTAGACCCGACTGAAGTAGCGACTCGAGATGCCCGAGATAACTACCCAACACGCCCCCATTTGACCAGAAAGGTGAACACACGAAGACCGAAGCATTACGGACAGGGAGAAGCAAAACAAACCTCGAAGGTGAGCTACACTGTTTCAAGTTCATTTTTGTTTCAGTAAAACTATAAAATTAAAAATCAACTATCCATGCCTGAACATTGGTCCTTCCAGCTGGATCAGGCCAGTTTTTATATATAGTTTTATTTAGATCATAGATGTCACTGTAAACAACTCTGAGCTCTCAAATGTGTGAAAATACATTTCCGTTTGACCTAAAACAAATATTCACACACTTTATCTTATTTCCTTATAAAAAAAATTATATGGTAAACATCTACAATCATTACCTTGGTACATCTCACACATCCTTATTGTCTCCACATAAATCTGAAATCATTTATCTTAATAGGTTGGAACAAAGATGTTATCACTAGTGGGTTCTATCACTGGTACACACAAAAAAAAACGTAACTACAATATAATGCTAGTCTACTCTGTTAGCTTGTATGGTTTTAAAAGCTACTGATTATAAACAACATTTACTCCTTTACTCTATCCTTGCTTACAACTCCCAAATGTTTTTCACAATTTACCTATTCAAACAAAACGGGCCATTACACAATAAAAACAATTTCTTTGACCCTTTCTCAAATTACTGTGATCACAAACTCTGACTAACACTAAATCACCCCCATTAAAATCATGGTAGGCTTGCGATTGCTGCTTACCCCTGGCTCTAGCCATGTCTCCTGAATTTCTCTCTCCTCACCCCCTCCTTTCTCTATATTTACCTGTCCTGCCATCCACACCTTTCCTAAAACACTACATTGACCCGCAAGACCTTTAACCGTCACTTTTCACACACCCCATTGCTCAACACTGCTGCTTTAGCTTTACCCTCGTACCATTTCTGTATCTTAAACACCTCCCCCTTTATGCCTACTACTACACCCAATTCACCTTCTTCACCACATAGAGCACTTTCTACCGTTTCACCTTCAAAAACATTCTGGGCTTTCTCCTTAAATCCCTCTACTGTTTTCTGTAGTTGTCCATCAGGTGTGGACATTTCTGATCCTACCCTTTTACAGTACATACTAAATCCTCTTTTAGAGTTCCAACCTGTTTCCTTAATTCACTTTGCAGTTACATCTCTACTCTCATCTGGTTTATCCTATCCACTTATACCCCTTCACTCACATATAATTCAGAAAGAAATCTCGCCTCCTCCGACTCAGTTTCTTTTAACGTGGCCATACTGAACCAATCGCAAACACCCTTTACAATCTATAAATATTAGTATGAATTACAGTGACCACATTAAGATCTGTGAGAATTTACCACACAAAATGAAATATGAAGGATATTCGTGGATTCAATATTTGGTTATCAGTGCCGGTTTTATCCTATTGGACTCTCTCTGTTGACTTACAGTTATTGTACAAATTCATTTTATCTTCTCTTGTTAATGTGATATGTTAAAATTATTGTGATGAAGTGAATTTAATGTTAAAACTATTGTGATGAAGTGTATTCAATGTTAAAACTATTGTGATTACATGTGTACAAAATGTACTATGTAGTTTGCAAATGAGGAAAAATAGGAATGCTGTTCATGTTCCTGATGGCTTCGTTCATAAACTTACATAAATTAGCAAATGTTTTCTTCAACATATTAACTAAGAAACTTATGAACATATTTATTTAAATGTAATATATACCTACTCTAAAATGGAGTGCGTGAGATTTAGGTCAGCACTTAACACAGAGGTCTTCAGCGCTGGTGAGGAGCAGCGTTGGAATGAAAGGGCGGAGGAAACGGGAGATCCCGAAAAACCCGCCGACCAGCGGCATTGTCCGGCACAATTCCCGCATGCAAAAATCCGGGGACTGACCCCGCCGGGAACCAAACCCAGATCACCTTGATGGGAGGCAAATGGTCTGACAATTCGTTCGGCCCCACAATAAGTAGTGTATTAGATTAAATATGCAAACATACACTGCGCTTTTGTTGATGGCGACATAACAGACTGCATTGTGGAAACGAAACGCAAGTCAATCTCACTCTAGATGGCACAAAATGAGCTTCAATGTTGTGCATGTATATTTAGTTTACTAATATTAGTTTTATTAAATTACAATTCACATAAATGCCTACACAATACACAACACAAAATAAATATTTTACTGTTAAGCGAATATAAATAAATAAAATCTTACCTTAAAATTAACAAGTTTTAGAATTTTCTTTGACTGACCCATCGATGTGTCATCCAGGTCATAATCATCCAGGTAGTATGGAAGTGCTTGAAGTGAAGGATTTATAATAAAATCTTTTAACAGTTTTGCAATTAATCTTGGATCATCTTGTCTTACATTAGGCCCATTTAAATCTTCATTAACTAAAAATAATTTTAATTGCAATTTAAAATAACCAGTGACATTAAAATTAAAATCAACTAAAACACAAGCTACGCAACATAAACACTGAGTTTACTACATATATCGTAAGTTACTTGAAATAACTACTAGCTGCTACATTATCTAATTTTATCTGGTACTCTATAAACTAATCCTAAATAAACTCATTAAGACATTAACATAAAATTAATCATAATATGATAGAAATAGTTTTTTTTTACTTTAAGGAATATATCTGTTGCTAATAACCAAACTGAAAAATGGAAGTGTTGATAAAATGTGAGGGGTGGAGAGGAGACACAGTGGCGGGCGAAAACAGGAAAATAGGTCTACCCTGAGAAAACTCACTGGTCATCGGTAACATCTACTGAATTTCGCACATGCAAAAATTATTCAACAGATCTGCACAGAGTGAGACGAACTAGCTAATTTCAAATCTTCCAAGAGCCCCAATTAACTTAATTAATTGAAAGGCATATTTAAGATGGTTATGAAAACATATTACTGGTAAGTGAAAATACTTCAAGATTTAAACATTTAATACTAATCAGTAACCCGCACAAAATTATCATTACAAACTGAGCCAACAATGCAGTGGGACATCTTGCCAACTAACCAAAATTGACAGCTAATAACAGAATAGCAATTAGAGAGGAGAATCTCGTCATAATGCAAAAACATGGAAATGACAAGTACTTCAATTCAGAATGAAGGAAAAGCATCAATCAGTCCATAATAATATGTTAGGCCTACTGGTGAATATGTAAAACAGGAAGGGATGAACGTGAAATTTGATAACCCAAAATTACTTACACATAAGTTAATAAAACAGAAGAGCTCTTTAGGAATTTGTGAATTGGAAGCAATTAGATGTACAGAATGAAGTCTTAATATCAACTGTTAGCTTCTAGCAAAGCAAGAGGTGTGCACAAATGAAATGGTGCTTCCTGTTGAATTTTAAGTGTTTATAATTTAGATAGCTATTACAAGTATTGAAATTATAATTTTTTGACGTGACAGTGACAAAAGGAATTACCAAAAATGTTTTGGCATAAACTTGTAAATTAAAGAACACTCCTATATATGAATAAACAAGAATTTGCAGTTCAAGTCTAATACATAAAATGTATTGATAGTGTATGTTGTATCAACACGTAACTAAAGAAACATTAATTGATAAAGAAAGACAAAGGCTGCCATGCAACTAATTACAGTGGAATCTCACTATAACAACAACTGTAAATGACAACAAAAACTGTCTTTATAACGGATTGTTGTTATATCCAAATAATTTTACATGTATTATGGAGAGATGGTGCATTATAAAGCTGTTGTTATAGGACAGATAATGTTATAAACCATACTCTTTATAACGAGATTTCACTGTACATGTTAAAATTTACAATACACAAGTACTGACAGACTACACCAGAGCTTAATAGTTACATACAAAAGGGACCACCCATAATGTGTAGGAGCGTGATTCACCCGAGGAAGTAGATTTTTATGTCTGCAACTATCAAGCTCATGGTACTTTGAAAGTACATGTGTATTTTAAATGATACAAGCACTAATTGTAAAAGAATTGGGGGAAAATAAGGGATGTTATTTACAGGAGGTATTTGTATAAGTAGTTGGCAATAAATTGAACAACCTCAACACAATTTCCACCAACAGTTTGGCAAAAAATCCGTTTCTGTGCTTCTTGGAACTCACATTAATATTAGTTGGTCTACAAAATCAAACTATAGCATTGTATTTGCTGGAAAGAAAACTGCAGTATCTACTACAGTAAAACATACTCAGTGTAAGAAAGACTGGAATGCAAGGACCCTTGAAATTGCTGCTGCATGTAGCGTGAGACATGATCACCTGCTAGGTTCCAGAGCACTGGAACAATCGAGACAAACGGCTGCACCATCATTCTCTTGCCCTGGTCACACATTCCCGCGACAATCGACAATCGGCTTCACCCCCACTTCTGATTTCCATTGGGCTACATATGCACAGCGCATAAGGAAAATTTTCCGTGCTCTAAGTACTCATTTACCTGTACAGTCGCGAGTCTGTCTCGACTTGTGGAACAGGCAGTCTACAAAGTCACATGACAAAGAAATAAACATGAAGAGATCAAATTCAAATCAGAATGTGTGAGGTGGAAAAGCATAGAAGATAATGTCATTCTTCAAAAAGATGAAACAAAATTCAGGTTAGTCACTTTCGTTTCATATTTTTGGCGACAATAACTAGTTATTTCGTTTTCGTGAATAATGATGACCATTGACAAATTTCATTGCCTTACTTAACACGTTGACTGCGTTACATATCTCCGGCGATATGTATGACTTTTAAATCTGGTGCTGCCCTAAAATGTGGAGAAAAAAAACATATTTGTCGTAAATGGTTATTTTCCAAAACTCTTTAGCTTCTGAATTGCGCAATTTTCACTTACAGGCATGAAAACAGAGGATTTTATGATATATATCCCCGGAGGCAAGTACCGCACTGAAAAAATGCATGTCTCGTCTTGGTGCGGTACCTGTCTCCGGCAATATGTACAATGTATCCGTCTTTTAGAGCGCTGGCTCTGAAATGGCTGCACACGTCTGTTTCTTTGTTAGGGCTACTGTAACGATAAACATGACATTTTCCCAACACAATTTATTTGGCCTAATACAATTAGCTGAATAGTGTTAGTGAATTGATTTTCGAATCACCTCAGTGACTATACCATCAAGTTGCCAGCCTAGCTGCTGTGTTGAAACATACCTACTGATAGTTAGCACGTCCAATAACAGATAGCACGCAATGTACATTATTACATATTGCCGGGGGTCTGTGTTTCACTGTTAGTACCACTGTTACACCCATAATGAAGTGAGTGCATACAGGTTGGTGTTTCTAATCGCATCGTGTGTTTTTCATTGTTTATATTGAAATATCACGTGGAAATACAAGAACTGATAAAATCTTACAACTTGCTGCTGAACAATAAGTGCTACATGAAGATTGTGTGGTACAGTCGTCAGCTTCTGGTAAACATAATTTGCCTTCTGTAAAAAGTGATGTGAGAGATCAGTCCATCTTATGTGGCGAGCAACCTTCAACTTCAGGTAATCAACATTTTTCTACTGTACAAAATTATGCGAGATATAGTTCTGTATTGCAAAGTGAACTGCCGTCAACATCAGGTAACGAGCATTCTTCTACTATACAAAGTAATGTGAGAGATGGTTCGATATTATCGGATGATATTGATAGTGATGATTCAGCTCGAGACTGTACTTACGAACCAGGTTCTTGTGAATCCGATTCCAGTTCTGATCACTTGTCAGGAACAAGTCATTCTTACGTCAGTACGGATGATGGTACATGTGGTACTGTTACACCAACAGCTACATTTACTGGCAACAATACACAACTCGTAACTGGTCCTCTATAAATACAGGTACTTATGAATTAGAATTGTACCCGGAAAGTTGTAAACTAAATGACAGTTATATTTCTGGCTGTCAAACTACAAATTGATCTACTCAAATAATTTATTGACAAGTACATAATGGATATTATTGTCAGAGAAACACACATTTTTGGCTCCAAACAGTTCAACAGTGAGCACCCTAGTAAATCTAGAATAAAGTTGTGGTCTGATACAAATGAACAAGAAATGTATACTTTTCTAGGTATCCTAAATGGGTTTAACAACTGTATCGCACATAAATGATTACTGGTCGAAGGACCCAATGTTTCATAACAGATTTGTTTCATCAGCTATGTCCAGGGACAGATTTTAATTGCTTCTAAGATGTTTACATTTTCAAAATAACGAGGTGGCCAACAAAAACAGACTATATAATTCAAAAAATTGTGGATCTGTTAGTCAAAAAATATAATCATATTTTGAAGGCAGGAAGAGTTATCGTAGTTGACGAAACCATGGTACCGTTCCGCAGAGGCTACTATTCCGTCAGTATATACCTAGCAAGACCCACAAATATGGGGTAAAGCTTTACAAGTTATGCACACCAAATGGCTACACACTAAATATTATTGTCTACACAGGAAAGGGAAACAAAAATATACATACAGCCTATTCACATGCAATAGTTTTGAACTTGTTGGACATACTGGATCCTAAAGAAGGACATATTGTGTTTGCAGACAATTTTTATTCTAGTTTAGAATTAACTAAAACATTGTGTGGCATGAAGATTTTTTGTTGTGGCACATTGCGGGCCAACAGACGACGGATACCAGACGGTTTTGCAAATAAAATGAGGAGAGGAAAAATTGTAGGTAAACAAAAAGAAGATGTAAAAATCATAAGATGGATGGATAAGCGTCCAGTCCTTATGATTTCTAGTGATCCAACACACGACACGAGTATGATTCCAACAGGGAAAACCAATAGGAAAGGTAAAAATGTTGTAAAACCGAAGTGCATAATAGACTAAAACCAAGCAAAAAAAGGTGAGGACTTGAGTGATCAAATGTCTTCCTACCATGCAGTGCTCAGAAAATCTTTGAAATGGTATCGGAAAGTAGTGATAGAACTAATTTTGGGTACAACCGTGCGTGGGTTGTCTATAATATGACAGCTGATACAAAGTTGGGGATAACGGAGTTCAGGCGGTAGTTGGCAGAACATTTGGTGACACAAACGTATTCAGGATACGGTTCGAGAAATAAACAAGAAACGTGTGCACACATTCCTGAAACCCGATGGAGCTGGATGAAAGTGGCATAAGGTTTGCAAGGGTTGCTATGATCGGCTCCGCTCAAGTTGGCTGAGCAGCAGAGATGCAGATAAGGTCAGAAGAGTAACAAGTTATTGCAATGACTGTCCAAACAATCCAGGATTTTGTTTAACGTGTTTCAATGATCTTCACAAAAGACTCAAGTCAGTGAACTGTGACTGTACATGAACAGTGTACTGGAAACCATAAAGACAAGAAAAACTTAATGTGTATCGAATAAATCAAATTTAGCATTAGTTTGCTCAATTTTGTGGTATTTGTTTTGTGTTTATAACAATGTTCATATCAGCAATTATTGTTATTTTGTTACAAAATTTTTTTCATGCATGTTCTCATAGATCCAACACACTGTGCGAATATTAGGTGTGTGGCTTTTCTTTTGCCAATTTATGTTGCCTTTTTTCATATTTTGCAAAGTTTTCGTATGAACATTCATAATGCATTTTTGCTGTGCTTGTATTCGAAAAGTTGTCATAACCACAAAACTTTGTGCTAATTATTGCATCTTTTGTAATAACAGCATTTATTATTTATTACTAGCTTGTTGCAATGTTAACAGCATTCCGTAATATATTCTTCATTGGATTGCTATTTTTGTTACTGTGTCAACTTTTACTCTTCGTACATTAATCTTTTCATGTCTCCATTCATTATTTTTGGGTAAATACATTTTTTTCCCAAGCATTACTCAATAATCAACATTCGTTTTTTATACTTTTAAGTTCAATAAGCATTTTGTGTGATAAATACCATGGGAGACACGTGTGGTTCGTTCCAGTAAACGACACAACTCCTACCTATGGGACAGTAAAAGAACCAACTCATAATATTTCACACGCTACTGCACAGATCGCGCCAAACACCGTTTGGCGTACATATCTCGGGGACATGTACCACACCAAAGTTGGGTCGCCATACTGGGGCCGGGGATATGTAACGCACACAAGTTATGTGATCAAATTTGCCTCCGGCAGTCAACGTGTTACCATAGGGCCTAGTAGTAATAATGCATGTTTCTATGTTTTCAGTTTGGTATTTACCTAACATTTTATGCCTTATATTTTTATGGCAGAACCTGAAAGAGAACATTATGGGTACAAATAACAACACAAAGCCAGAAACTGCAAGTGTAATGAGTGTCTCAACAACGGATACATTAATCGAAGCATCTGCCACATTATATTGAGGTATAGTAAACAAGTATTTTATACATTACCATGTTAGTACGGTCCTCATTTAGAGGCTTGATTCTGTCACATGCCTTAAAAATTGGCTGCCTTGTTTACTTCTTGATAGCAAATTGGTTGTGGGTTTTCTCTGGGTTCTCCTGTTTCCCTCGTCCTTTCATTCCAGCTTTGCTCCATGCTCATCTCATGTAAGCCCTCACCAGTGCTGAAGAGCTAGTTGTTAAGCACTGGCCAAAATATCTCACAATCACTATGTCACTATTGACAGTAAAAATCTTTTGAAACAGTCTTGTATCATAATTAAAGTGCACTACTAACAGTTTTGAAGGCATTATTTTCCTGTATTAATTTAACCTTCTCCCTACAGGAATGAGTTTTAGGCTTCAGCATTACACATGCGAGACTTCAGGACCAAATGGACGCAACCTCAACAAAAATTGAAAACCCTACACAGTGACCTAAACTACAATTGCATAGATGTACCAGACCACGAGGCATACTTCAGAATATCAGTCTTTTATGCCTTTTTTGATCACTTTAGTAAAGAATTTGAAGAACAATTTTCCGAGAAGAAAATCTTTTCAAGAAATTTAAAAGGGCAGATTCCTAAATTCTGTGAACAGTGCTACCATTAAAAAATAATAGACATCTCCAAGTGCTACTGTGTGATTTGCCGGAAAGTTTGGTTGAGCTTGAAGGTGAGCTGAAGACATGAAACCATTTGTAGCTGAAAAAAATTGGTGGAAGAACGTTCACCTTAAAGTAAAAAAACCATTGAATTTTACTCCAACCAAGAATCTTTTGGCCATCTTCACCACTGTCCCTGTGACTACTGCAACATCATGGCGTTCATTTCCGACACTGAAGAGAATTAAAACCTATCTAGATTCAACTACGACAAAAGTTAGACTGGATGGTTTGGCATTGCTAACATCCACCATGAAATTGTTGTCAAACCTGAAGATGTCATTGAAAAGTTTGAGAGAATGCAACCAAGAAGGATGAAGCTGACACACCTGTAGATTAGTAATGTACATAAATGTAAAGCAATATCTATAATACTTGAAATTCAGCTGTTCTTCATTTTTACATTACTGTGTTACTGTATGTTATTCCTAACTTAACGTTCTTAAATAATATTTTTCTCAAATACAGCTTGTAGCCCTTTTCAACAAGTTGCATAGCAAACTACCAAAATAATTCCACCAACTGTATAAGTAAACAGAGTTTGTATATTATGTTTATCCACTTTTAATTAGTAAAAGTCATACTTAATTAGATAAAATTTACTGGTAATTTTCTGTGTGCTTTAACATAATTTTCAATGTCTTAATTTAGTTATTTTAATATAAACTTTTCTGTCTTGGAGTGTGCGTGTGTATAGATAATTAAATTCAGCAATGTAAGAAATGTGAAATATTAGAAAGTCAATAAATAAAAAAATGAAAACCAGCAACGATTTTATTTTCTATTCAAGAAGAATACTGTGCAGCAATGCTTTACAATGAGAAGCAGCTTGAAATAATTGTTGCAGTGTTGCAGGAGGTCGTATCGCATGCAAAAGTAATATACGAACTTGGCATGGTAAATTTTAAAAATCACATGTACCTGTATCGAAAATATGGAAATAAATTTACGAAATCCTGCAAGGAGCTTTAGAAAAAACATGGTTAAAACCTCAACTTTTTGCCAACTATGAATTCAATATTTCGATTCTGAAAATTGCTTAAACAGCACCAATTTGCACCCTCAAAATCCAAAATTTTCCGGGGGAGAACCCCTGGACCCCCCGCCCTGACATGGGGTAACTGAATATTATAACCCAAATTATTAATATGTATTGTGTGCCCTCCACTTAAGGACATTCTAAATAGCCCATGTTGACCAAGTAGCTAAATGATCTTTTAAATGTTGTACTGTTGTGGTATGCTATCTGGAAGTTCAGTTCATGTCTGGTATTGTGTGTATGGACAGACTTTAGCAGATGTTAAGCATTGTGGAGTATTTATTATGAAGAATTGATTTCAACTGCTCAACATAATTAACTAAACTGTTGTCTGTTTTTCATGTTCAGCCAGTCTGTTTTAATTAAATAAAGGTCCTGTGTCGTCCCTTCATTTTAGAATAATAATATGCCCTACAAATGCATTCTAGAGTTTTTGAACCCGGTACTGCAAAAAGTTGAATATGTTACAGAAAAGACCAGAGCAGTAGTTGAAGGAGGATAAAACAATACTATCACAAAGCTTAAGTTTAAAAGAAGGTGGAAGAATTTGTTTGAATTATAAAGGTTCTTAAGTTTGTAGCAGTCATTTTGAAGGAGAGAAGTTGTTCTAGGAGAGATTTTAATTGAAAACAAAACCAAGGTTTCTATACTTTTCACAATTGGGAATTATAATTACATTAATTTTAATTTGCTGGTCGCTATTCATTTCCATTAGCATTTTGCTGGTCCATATTGTGTATTTACATTTAGCTTTAATTTATTATTAACACACCAGTTACAGCGTTGCTCTGGATCTTATTTAATTTTCCTCATTGTGTCCTGTGTGGGAATTGTGTCGCATGATGCCGCTGATCGACTGGTTTTCTCAGGGATCTCACGTTTCCCCCGCCACTGCTCTTTATTCACGTCATGTCACCTCTTGCCAATGCTAAAGACCTAGATGTTGAGTGCTGACCAAAATTACTTTGTTTATTGTGTCCTGGATTTTGATACTATTTTTTCAATATATTACTGGGCATCATCAGCATATTGATGGCACAATAAGTGCTTGAAACACTTAGGCAATTCTGCAACATGTAAAGAGAAAATAATTAGAGCCAATATTGAGGTACACCTGACTGAAATAACTTTCTTTGGTTTTTAACATGCCTGCGGCCATCTCTATTTCTAAATGCTATTTGTTGTTATTCAGATAATCCTGGAAAGATTCGTCTGTTCTTTGTGACATGCCAGCTTCAGCAAGTCACAATAGTAAAACTTTGTGGTTCAGTGTGTCAAATACCTAAAGAGAGAAAAAAAAAAAAGAAGAGATTACTTTAGTAGCGACTGAGCTGTCACTCATTTTACAACTATCATCTGTTAAACTATTACATCATATTGAGTCACATGTGTGTTGTGGCCTTTAATTCTGATTGTTTGTCATTCAAAGCATTTTGTTTGTCAAGGGCTTAACTTAGCAGTCTATGAACCAGCATTTCAATTATTTTAGATAAAATAGGTAAAATACTAAAGAGATAGTGATTTTCATTATGAAGGATAGAAGAAAAATTTCATTAAATAGCATCAACTTCATAATGGAAAATTCAACATAATTGTGTCAACAACTAAACACACCTACAGTTAGTAGAACATTCTCCTCTTTTTAAACTGAAATGTGCAGTTTTATAAAGAGAAGACTCCACAGTTATTCACTACTTATATAGTTTTTATAAATAAATGGCAATAACAACCCAGACAGACACACTCATTTTTGGTAACACATTGCACATTACAGATTTCTATTCATGTTGTAGCATTACAGAATACACAGGGAATATTTTATTTTATATAGACCCTTCTTTAGAGCCCAGTTTTGATGTCACGATTTTAAACTATAGTAAAAAATATGTAACTGTATTTATCATCAATGAGAACTAGTGCTTTGTAACAACAAATCATTTAAATTTAATATTTACAGTCATAATAGACATTTGTGTTTATGCCTGTTAGCCAAGTCAAAGTCATTCTTTTGTATTTTTTCTTTATTTCAGCACCCATTTTAATTGACAGGTGGTCGGAATGTATATAAATGACCTCTGTGGATTAGCAGCTACAAGGGTCCTCAATGAGAAAGTATTGCGGCGCTTAAGAGGACACTCAATTGTTTCGTGAGGCAGAAGCCCAAACTTTAGATGAAAGAAATGGGTTAAAAGACAATTTAATGTGCACTAACAGCAGCAGCCGTAATTAATTTGAATGGTTTTGGACAGTAATCTTTGTTACCTACGTACAAGGCTGTGAGGGTGCAGGGTAGATGAAGAGCCCCCTGCAAGTGTCCTGCTGCGTGTTTTCATAACGGTGTGATTTTGGTTAAAATTACATGCCAAATATTGCAGAGTGCTGCAAGGTAGAGTTGGATAGAGAGACATAAGAATAATGTGAGATTGTCAAATTCAAAATTAAACTTCTTGTTCTTTTATTTTATACTCGTGCACATTTGTTTCACTTTTAATTTTTTAACAATACATACACTGAATTGGTACTTCATGACCTGCTGAAGACAACTGCGATATTCTGCTTTGGTATGCTGATTTATGTGCATAAAAATTTATTTTAAATATTTTCTTCTAACAAATACTTTTTCTTAAAACCAGGATGAACTGTAATGGTAACCAAGATATTACCAAAACTTGCTTGGCAGGCAACAGGAACGTAAATTGATAAGCAGAAGGAAAGTGGACAAACAACTTATCTAAGGGGTTAAGGTCACGACTTTAAGAGCTTGGCGATTAGCAGCTCCAATACAGATTATAACTTGACCTTCAGTAACTTTCTGCACAAGGCTACAAGAACAGTAGTTATGTTACTATGTTCAGTTAGAACAGTTTTGGCCAATCTGACTGGCCTGTCATTAAAATGTGACGTATCGTGAAAATATGTCATGAATCCAAAATCAATTTTACAAATTTTTTCCTATTGTTAGTCAGCCATAACAGACATTTACGAAACATCAGGTAGCACTGCTAGAGCTGTGCACAGAACAGCACAGATGTCTGCCGTTAAAACTGTATTTTGCATTTCTCTGTAAGCACAATGTTCTGCTAATGTGGATATAATATTACAAGGTCAAGGACTGGCAAAACCTATATTTAATGTTAAAGCCCAATACAGATAAACTTATTTAAGAGTTTTTTTTTTCATGAACAACCTGAATTTTCTGAGTATTTTTTTTATTTATGCCTTTTCAGAAACTACATATTTTCACAGAGTTTTCCAACTGATAAATACAGTAAATAGACCTTAACATTGTAATGCAGCTGAAATTCAGTTTGTATGTTAAAAATTAAGTTTTTTTGATGGACTGGTAATTTTGTTAGTATTTATGGTATTGCCGAAGGTGACAATTTTTGGGGGAAGATGTCTCATATATTTCTTTACATATACATAGTTTGCAAAATTTAATTTGAATGTAATTCATATAAATAAGACGAAATGGCCTGATGGCATGGCAATATAGCATTGTTTCTAATCTTTAATTTTGTTTAAACAAGGATATCATATTTATGATATATTCAGTGAGGTATGGAAAGTACCCATTTCTCAACGTATGTGTCACAGCGGTAATGTGAGGAAATTGGTCACGAGACTTATTCAGTCTATGGCCAGCTGGAAGGTAGCTGCGTAGTTTAGTGTCTCAGGGTCCAGTAAGTTCGCCCTTACCATCTTTAAAAGAATATCACATCACTAATCAGTTCGTACATGCCAGAGCTGCTGCCGAAAATATAATGAATAGGTGACCAAGCATGCAGGTGCCACAATTTTTTGTCGCAGAAATTAATGTGACGTGACATAATTTTCAATGATGAGGTTTGGGAACAATGAACTTCACCTACACCAGTAACATTGGACCTAAACTATCTTTTCTGAAATAGTGTTATCAAAACATTTTGGATGCTCAATCTTCTTCCGTCAAAATTGTTCCTACTCACATATGGGAGGTCATTTTGAGTGTGAAGAGCTATGGCACTTCCCTTCTAAATGATAGGCCACGAGAACTCCTTGATATGCCATACTTTCATTATCTTCTAGTAGTACAGCATGCATTCTTTATTTCACTCTCAAAAAAAAAAAAAACTACACTTGAAGAAAAACTGCCAGTCCTGTATAGTTTCAAAGTATCAGAAATAAACAATGCGAAAAGTTTTTGGGATTTTCATTTTAGCTGCAACGTTAACAACAGCTTTAACTCTTATAACTTGCAGAATACCAGTTACAGGTAACAGAGTACAGATTGTCCAGAATTCTATATTCTGCTGCCCGGAAAAATGCAAACAAGACCTGGGGTGGTGCAAGGAGAGTACCACTAACCTTCAACATCATGATGGGTCTTAGCTCTATCTGAGTTCACTTGTTGCAACCCTGGTTTGAAAATAAATAAGACAGAAGACTTTCTGACACACTGCATTGAAAAATAAAGATCAGAGTTTCTTCTATTTTTTGACTTATAACCCCTTTCCGTACAATTTGAATAAGGAACATTCCTATTTTTTTAAATCATATTTTTATTCAGAAGCATGTTTAATTTAATGAACAACGGTACCATACTTTTTGTGTATCTGTATAACTAGAGAAAAAAATAAATAAAAAGAGCAGTCTTTTTTGCGTGATTGATGTCCCTGTGAAATCACGATACTGTACATTTTATTGTATGTAATACAAACTATAGCAGGTCGTGAAATTGAGTTAAATAAAGTAGTTTATGTATGTAGTAAAAACAAGTATGGCTGAAACTCAAATGAGTATAAATGTGTATTGTAGTTTGTTTGCACAGCAATAAAATGCAATTTACTCCTAATAAAATCTTAACTATAGTACCGTCTCACCAAGCAAGGAGGACTGCATGGTTTAAGCTACAAGAGATATAATAGTCTGCTACTAACAACAAAAATACACTTTATGTATGTAATGAATATTTCTTTGTATTATGTACAATACAACACTGTTAACATAAAATAAATAAGTTCTTTAAAGTTTAAACGTTATACTCAATAGCTTGCAGTTTGCAATAAAAACCCCGCAACTGTAGTGTTTTTGGCTGTTCCACAGGCCGTGGCAATGACATTAGCCGGTAGGAGAGTTCAAGGCACTCGTGACTGACCAATAATTTGAGGGGTGGGCGGGGTCTTGCAAAACTTGCCCAGAGATGGCAGAGCGTAGTTCTCACTGCCATTCACGAGAAACGTAAAAAATATTGAGACAAAAAATTTACTTTTAATACTTGCACAGCCAGGACATTTGATCATCAGTCTGTGCCAGGTTTGGTCAAACACATGCCAGTTGTTAGCTCGATAGGTTCAATTTTTGTAAACATGCAAATTTCATTCGGCTGACTTTTCAAAGCTAAACTTATGATTCTATACTGACCAGAGACATTAAAATTAATGTGTATTTAGTTATAATCGCTGTGGAATTTAAATTAAATTGACAAACTCAAACCTATAGCAAAAATGTTGCAATGTGCGAGAGCTACCAATACCTTGCTGTCTTTAGTCCTTTAAAATGAACACAAGTGAAATCTTCATTATTAACTAACAAATATGTAAACCATGGAATACTTAACCATGCGTAAATTTCTCGAGCCAATTTTTACGTAACCTATTTCGCTTAATTTAACCAGTTTTTTTTAAGTAGGTGAAAAACTTCAATACACACAATTGTGCCTACTGGACGGCTGCTAACCAAAACAAGTATGGCTACGTCATAAATGTGGTAGATAATAGACAAGTGTTTTCAATGTTTACAGTGGTTTTGAAAATATGGTATTATTAAATCTGAATACTGTAATTTGAAAATTACAATGTTCACGGAGCTATTGCTTTGCCTGACCGCATTTAGTGCAGAAATAATTAGGAAGAATCATATAAATATTAAAAAATTTTCTAGAATTTTCCCTATTGTGTCATTTTAATCTAAAAACATATATTTTTAAATCACAGTTTAGATAGTTAGCTACTAATAAAGCTGATATCATTGCACAAACGTTTTGATCAATTCCTTTAAATTTTTTGAAAGACATAATTTTTTTATATGGCTGTAATTATTAAACTGAGTGAAAACTGAATCATCAGCTAAGGAACTAATATGATTTGCAAAGTAGTAAAACATGGTTACATATGATGAAAAGCCAAAACATAATGCAAATATTATCTATTTTATGAATTTTTAATCTTTAGTCTCATTCACATTACTCTTAAAATTTACAAAAAATTCCATGGTTCATGCCACATTTCTACTTATTGCAGAAATTACTAAATCTGCATTTAATTACATCTGAAATTGTTATCCTATACACTTATGCATGTCTACAAAATGCAAAAAAAAATTAGGCTACATTGTTGTAGACTTTTTAAACAGATCACTTTGAATAAATGCAAAAAATCCACATTTTATATAAGGTCCATTGAAGTAAGAAGACTCTAATATTTTTCGTGCAGAAAGTATTACTTAAAATAGGTATAACACATGTGAAATTCACTTATGAATGTCTACAATCCTTATTTTTATACGAATGTACATCACTTTGAAAAAAAAAAATAATACAAAAAAAAAACACACACACACGCACGCACATGCGCACACACACACACACGCACGCACATGCGCACACACACACACACACACGCACATGCGCACACACACACACACGCAC
>PNEQ01107199.1:0-49321 GCA_003012365.1 Medauroidea extradentata | reverse complement strand
TTTCCATTTCATTATATTTACTGGTTTTCAAGTTTTGTATGAAGTAAAAATATGCAAATTTTGACTTTGAAGTGACATTACGGGAAAACTAGATGAGCTAATTTTTTTCCGTTACATATTAATGTTCTCTGAAGTAATGTCTACAAAACTAACACTATTTTATACAAATATAAAATTATGAATTTTTCCCCACTTGAACGCCCTTAAATCGAAGTAGAATGTTATGAAATAAATAAAAGTCTTTGTAGCACGAATTCCTGGAACTATATATATTTTTTTCTAAATAAAATTACGGATGATGCTAGGGACCACATTCAAATTCATAGGTAAAAAATGTGTCATTCGTCAACACAGAGAAGTTAGTCTGACTTTAGAATGTTGGAAAGGGAGAGGGGAATGTTAGAGTGTATTAGAATACGTTTTTTGCATAGTTTAGGAAAAAATATTTAACCTAACTTGAAAATGTTTCATCTTTTACGACATTAGACGTCATTGTCAACGTGAAAACCTAAGAAAACGGACGAAACGCATTAACGTCTCAGTATGACTATAAATACTGTAATACTAATAGTGGTGGCGGTTGGCACAGTGGCTACAGCACTCTTCTCCCACCAATGCGATCAGGGTTCAATTCCCGGCGGCGTCGGTCCGAATATTTACATTTGGGAATCGTGCCGGACGATGCCGGTGGTCAGCTAGTTTTCTCGGGTAGGCTATCTCAAGTTTCCCCCGCCTTTCTCATTCCGGCACCTCTCAATTGCAGGGACACATTTTATGTCATCCTCCAGAGCAATTAGACGCCTACAGGAGCCCGTTCGTAAATCTTCACTCGCGATGATACCCTGGCTCTTGGGTACCCTCATCACACGATATTATCTAATTGTTATAATACATGTGTATTTAGGGAGGCACTGGTGAATTACCATAGCTGAGTACTTTAATAAGGACAGGAGTGAGATAAGAGGATGTAAATGTACAGTTATACGCAGTACTGAAAAACCAGGAACAATGTACCATGATCACGAATATGATAGACAACTCTGTACCCTATTTTTACACTGAATAATAGACTGCTAAAGAACACTTATATGTTACGTGTAGCTCCTTCTCCACCATCCTCCACATTATTAACGAAAATACAAGAAGGTTACGTAAGTACCTTAAATTAAGCATTTCGTGTTTCAGCTTGATGTGTCCCATTAAGTAAAGTAATTAAAGTTAGTAAGTTTATAATGATCACTGACAATAATTACGGAATGAGCTAGGAATTAGTAATTTGCGATTTCGGGCAATGAAAGGAAATTAAGGAATATCACCACATTGTCAGTGCACTTAAACTACTGTAACAATAAAGAGCCATTGACATTACTGGCCGGACCACGAGGCGGAAACACCAGTACTAACCCAGGTTCATTGTGTAAGCATTCCATCTACCAGGTGGAACGTGAACGATAATACATTCTTAGATAGCTTAAAGTTACCTATAAGCGCTTCCTCCTGCTCTGCGTCTTCGAGGAATTTGAACTTTGTCAGAACAACAGATTCTTGCTCAGTGTTAGCTCTGCGAGACCGCTTCCTTTTGGCATGGACCCAGAGCGGCTCCCTGATGAACAACCCGCACAATGTCATCAGAAGCATGACTAATCCCATCAGGGGCATTGCCACACGCCACCGGTACTTGTTCAGCAAGTGCCGAACTAGCGGTGCGAACGCGATGGTGCCAACACCGTTGCCGCTGGAAGTGATCCCCTGTGCCACGGCGAGTCTCTTGCTGAAGTAGTGCGACACGATTAGTCCCGGAACAATGGAAGTGAGGCACAACCCGATGGAGCACACGAAGCTTGCACATATTACATAGTCGAGAGAAGGGGCGAAGTAGCCCAAGGCGAAGCCTAGGAAGCAGATGAAACCGCCAGCCATGCATGCAGGCTGGCAGCCAAACCGCTGCACCACACAGCTGGCAAGCGGACTTAACAACAGCGGAACACTGTGTATCAAGCTTGTCACAAGTGACGTCTTCTCGTTGCTCTCTCTGAACTCGTCAAGCAGCTCAGTATGAAACTGGCCCAACGAAAACATTAAGCCTGCCATGATGGCGTTAGTTGCAAATGCAACTAATACTATAATCCAGCCATAGCCACCTTCTGAAAAGTCACTTGTTTCTTCGTTGTTACCTGGTTCAGTGTCTTTACAACTTTCCTTCGTATTCTCGATGACACTAGCTTCGTTACCTCCCGTGTCAGATTGCACGCATTCGTCCATCTGTGAAACATATTTATACTGTTAGTTCAATTCTATCTCAGCAGGGATCATCAGAGTGTTAGGTCTACTATAACCTAGCCTTACCTTGATGTATCGCTTAACAGGACAGCTAGCAGAAGCAACACCTCTCTCGTTTAACCACCACAACCAACAGGCAATTTCTGCAACAAGAGAGAATAAAAACTATAATTTTCATTCTGAATATATGGACAGAAATTGTCATAATGTATCACAACTACGCATTTCAGTACTAAGCTATGTTTTTACCCGTTAATAACTTATAAAAAATCATTTAAACTAAATTTAAAGTTACACAGGTGTTTCTATCAAAGTAAGTTTGTATTTATGCATACAAAGAAAATAACCTTTTCACTACCTTCGAAATAAAAACTTACGCTAAAATATGTTACTAAGTTACCTGTACCGAATATTGCCCGCTTAAGGTTCAACAATCATGTGTGCTTAAGTCATTAATTATGTTACTTATATAACACAAAGATGGTGTAATGCATATATTTATGATTGGTGTATGTTCATACTGGAGACTACTGTATATCGATCCCATATAGATTTTGGCATTACTACGTAATGGCGACTAGTGGGCCGAACTGGGCCGTATTCGGTATCGATACCTTATTTATGTGTTTAAGGTTTCGTTTATTCTTGAACAGCTTCGAGGTCTTGTTAGAGGCAAATAGGTTATGGCAAGTATTGTGTGATTCAGTGTATATAACACCATAGTGGTGGTGATTGTAAGACATTTCATAAATTATTTGAGGATGTTATACAATTAACTCGCATCACCGTGTTTCGTTTATTTTTTGTTTAGCGTAAATCGATATGGCAGACATAGCAACAGGGCTTCGTCCTGTGGAAAGAAAACATTTTTTGATTTCACTTGTTAAAAGGTATCGGCCATTATTATGAATATTTTGGTTCTCCGGAAATCGGATAGCACGGCGACGTAAGGATTAATTATGGTCTCCCAGTATTCAGAAGTGCAAGAAAAGTGAATGATTGTTGACAGTGGAACAGTATTGAGGTTAGAATCCAACATAACCGTGGGGGATAAACATACCTGCTAAGACTGTTGAACAAGCCATTGTAGTATGTGGTAAAATTAAGTAATTACGAGACACATCTAGAATGTGGAAAAAAAGATTTGCCATGTGCACATCGTTTTTGCTTCGTTTTTTTAATGACTGACAGAGAACGGGCCACGACAATCGGTTACGCTCTCATGTTTGGGCGATCCAATTTTTCGGCTTCACGAACGATATTGTGTAACCGAATCATGGTGATGCGTCATATGGTAGGAGAAAAAAAAAACATTGAGGTGGGGGGAAAAGTAGCCCCACCAGCATTGGGAATAGTGTGTGCGGAGAAACTGCTTACATAGTGAGAGCGTCTCTAGCAGATTTGACTATTGCAGACATTTTACAACAACGCCTGTTTGCAGTCGCCTGCAGGGACCTGCCACAACTTTGCTACAGCTTTGAGAAGGGCAATTTCCTTCTTTAATATAATCACCGAGTTCGACAATGGCAAACATAAACAAAGATTAGAAACCTTTATGGACGTATATTACAAGATTATGGTCATTGCTGACACACTGTCATAAAATAAGATAGTGGCTTCTGCTGGAGTAGTATACACTACAAGGGTATCATTACCACTTTCATACATTATTTCAAAGGGGAAACTATAACATGGCAGACATTAGCTGTAATCTCTTTCAGGGTGTGATGGCAAGGAAACTATTTTATCTAAAAATAACAATGTCGAGGTAACCAATTTAAATGATTCAGGGCCGTATTCAGAAACGATTCGTTAAACCACATCTGAATACACTTTAGTCTTAGTTTACTTAGTCCATGTCTAAATCCGTGGATAAGGACTACTAAATGTTCGTATTCAGAGGCTTCGTTTCTTCAATTTTATACCATGATTAGCAGTGACTAACTAGTCACAATTTAAGTCACTGGAAAGGTCAGGCAACATCGTAAAACTGCTCGTTACCATGATGATTCGTCGGGTGACTTGTAATATCTTTGGTTGTGCCACGGGCATAGGAATGAGGCGATACTATTAAGTGTTTTGTCGCGTCGGAAGCAGTTTACGATAACGGAGGATAAGTATCAAGAAAAAGAAAATAATTATATTTTAAATACTAGTAAGTTGGCATAATAAAATGCATTCATGACAGTAAAATAAAAAGTAAAAGGCAAGGTACTATTGTACTCTTAAGAATGTTTTCTAGCATTGTTCTCTAAATGCAATTAACTGGAAACAGAAACACAGAATTTATTAAAATCTCCTTTCATACATTAATTTACGACAATTATCTGTAGTTTTGTGGTACTTAACTGGAGATGTAAAGCTGAAATGTACAATCCAGACATATTTAAAATTTAAATGCTCTAATTTTATCATCAGCTATTTCAGCTTATATGTATAGACACATTTAGAATATTAATAATTTGCAGAGGAAATAATAATTATTTATAATAATTATGTATGCAACTTCCACTTGTGAATACATACAATGCATTTTACACTGTAGTCATCGCCATAATGTAAATAAAATATTCAACATTCTGATAACACCCTACCATTATTGTTCCAAAATATATCTTTAGTGTTAATCACACTTTAAACAACCTACGTACCTTGACTAACTTAAACCATATCTAGTTAGACCCATACTAAAGTATTCGCATGTAATTTAGCTTTATGAATATGAAATTTGCAGGTGGTGTGACTAAATATAGCAATTTAAACCAAGACTGTTGTTAAACCATGTCTAAAATCGTTTTTTAATACGACCCTTAGTAATTACCTGTCACAGAGAACTTCGAGGTGGCATGGAAACTTCTTCAATAATACTACAACAAATATCGATTTGCCATTAGCCGCCATGTGAACGCATTGGTCAATGCACCTCAAGTTACATGTAATTCCTCAGAATTGGTGCAGTGTTATAAGTTATCCAAGAGAACGTTAGAACATTGAAGTTACTAGGAGTTCCAGTAAATATTAGAGATACAGTGTACAAATTGTAGTCGAGAGGAAGTTGGACATGGCGATCATGAAGACAATGGGAACTAACTCTCATTGATCCTAACCAGTTGCCAACAGTGGATAAATTTTAAACATTATTGGAAGGGAGACAAAGAACGCGAGAGTCATTGGGAGGAGTTAAATGGTAAAAGCTTACAATAAAGGCAAGCCAACAACTAAACAACAGAAAACCCACAAACTTGCAGGCAACACAATAATCTGTATATCATGTTAGTTACAATTTGCATAAGAGTGTCATGAGCGATGAAGGTCATTCATTAACAAAGTGCCCTCAGGTCTCATCTATGTCAACTTAAGATAGATTTGTAATGGCCAGGTGATGCAATCTCAACCTTAATTGCTCAAGGCCATCACACAGTGTAAAAGAGTGTTTTATTCATGTTCGCATTGTAAAATCTATGATCTGTTGTACAATATGCTGCTTCATTTGGAAAATTTTGATTTGATAGATCCTGTCTCACAGGTAAACCAGACCATGGATGAGAACAATCAACCACCTTCAGCATAACAGTACTGTACTGACATCTAATGTTTTTTGGCAACGTCGCCGATTGGTATGAATTATCCTATAGACCACATACAGACAAACCAAGCTTTACATGATTTTGGAAGTCAAGCTATTTTTATTACCAGCAGCTGTTTACAAGTATTAGAAGTTTCAAGAACAAGGTATTCACAATCAGTACTAGAATTATCCAGTGCTAAAGTTGCTCAGGCGAAGGGCATTGCAACATGTCACATCAAGCCAATAGGTGGCGAACTTAAGTTGGTCACTGTTTAAATGTAGATATTGAAAAACAATTGTGATTAGTTTCCATCCACAAAGGTGTGAATCAAGAACGGGAATAATTTATTTAACCTAAAGTTCGCAGATCATCACTCTAGAACTCCTTGGTACATATATTTGTCGATTGTAGCAAAATTATTCATGCTCATTTTAACTGGAGGTCGACTGGAAAATAGTCCACCTTCAAATGTTACACTGGACTTTAAATTACTGTTTCTTGTAATAGGTAAAGTGGATGCTGTCAAGCCAGAACTAGAAGAATTGAGGGTCCAAGCTTGGTAGAGACTAGGCCACCTGGAGTCGGGAATTAATAGGTAACCGCAGGTAATGTCCGTTTGAAAAATTTGGCTGTCAATAGTCCAAATTTTCTGGAAGCCTTGCAATGATGACAACCAACAGAACTCAGTAAACATTCATGTAACAATACTGATGAAATCACTCCTATGAAGGTCCTGGGTCTATAGTGTGTGCCGACCAGCAGCACATTCTCATATAAGGTGCAATACTGTCTAATGTTACGGACATCTTCGATTCTCATACATGAATGTCACACTGGGTGCTAATAGTCATAAAACGTACTCATTTGTTGTGTCTAGAAGATGTAGGATGATGTTATGTGCTGCCAGCCACCCAGACGACAACTTGGCCTCAATGGAAGAAGGAAATTTCATGAAGGAGAAAATTCACATTCCTCTAGGACCCTTGGTGAATACACAATATTGCAAGGTGCAATTGCATAGATTACTATATAGATTGGAATAAGAATTCGCAGCTGTAGTATACCTTCGAATGATCCCTGCTGTCAGACCAGTTACAGTGCACCTTATTATGACTAGGTGATAAGTAGCCCCAGCGAAAATGTTACCTTACCCGAACAAGAACTTTGCAGGGTTTTGCTGTTGGTGAAAAGTAAGGTAAGGTAATTGGGCTTTTCATATCGTCGACAGCGACGGAATTAGAGACCTTGACACACAACTTGGCACAACAGGAGGTAGGAGAGGAGTCAACCGTGATCTTTGTTAAGGAACCATTCCAGCATTCACATGGAGCGATTTCGGAGAACCATAGAAAACAGAAATCAGGATGGCTGGAGCCGGGGATCGAATACAGGTCCTCCCGAATGCGAATTCAACATGTTACTGTTGCACAAACTCGCTCGGTTTTTGCTGGTGAAAACCATTTGTTACATGCGTACTGTGTTTGGTTCCAGAAGTCATATTCGTGAGGTCTTTGCTTGGACAATTTCTACGGTGACTTAAGCATGGATACAATCGCCATCCCAGTACTGGTATTTTTTTTTTATCACTAGATATGGGGAAATCCAGATTAACATCTACAGAGTGGTGGCATCACATTCAGTCAGAGGTCGACCCTACTGATTGTGCATCTCGTGTTCTGATACCATCAGATTAGATCAATAATTCACTCTGATGAACAGGACCTACATGGCTAAGCCAGAGTACATAAGTTGAGCATCTTCCACAAGACCTCGGGATTAGTGCACACCTCGATGATGGCCGTTCTTCTTATGGAAGAATTTTTATATCAGTAATTGGAAGTTTTGTCACATGGGCTTGATGTTACTAGATTAGTTTTCCTCGCTGAACAGATAAAAATGTTCAAAGCATACTGCTTGCATTACACGAGGTTATTGAGGTCAAATTGCCGAAGAAAGAAGGGATCCCTTACTGTGTTAGATTTTCAGGCAGCAGTTCGTTTGCTTTTGCTAGAAAAGGACACAAATAGCGGAATTTAGTTCAGAAAACAGGGGCATTTATTGCTGAGCTCCCTGAAATCAGGAATGGTAAGTGTTGATCTTCATTAAAGTATTCATGCCCTTTTGTGGATGACAATGGTATCCTAAGAGTGAGCAGAAGACTACAGACTTCAATTTTACCTAGAAATCACAAAAATCTCATGTTGCTCTGCTCTGAAAGAAATATCGTTTGGCATAACTGATTATTGATCACACCATCTTCAATATTTGTTATCTATGATGCAACAAGAGCTATAAATGTCAAATGGAAGAGATGCAGTAAGACGAAAATTACTTTAATGTGTCACTTGTTTTCGTTGTTGGCCAAAGCCAGCAACACCTCAGAGCGATATACGTAGCTGCTGAGTGAATCACTCAAGTTAAACCATTCTTTAAAGTAGGTGTAGAGTATGCAGTACCATTCACCATCACAATGTGCAAGATTCGGTAACCATTGACATTTCGAACTTATATGTAAGTATTCGTTTGTTTCTCCATGGATGATATTCAACTCGAGCTGATAGGCTTTCATGGCAGCAATACAAAGATTTTTTGCATGGTGTGACTCCTACCTCGAGGTCGTTAGTGACCTCAAATTCTCAAAGAGATCAACGGTCTTGGTGACGTGATAGGAGCAGGGTAGGGATACGTAATTCACAGTTATGAGAACACTTTTTTCAACAAGGATTTTTACCGTGAACGACCCTGCTTGTGACTGCTGTTAGAATCCAAATTTAGATAATCTTCTAACCCGATGAGAGAAATCAGTCCGTCTTTATGAGGCACAGATGGCATTTTGGTTCGTTGCTGGAACTGTAGAGAGATTGATGGATTATTATAATTACTAAATTTTCACATAAAGTTATTCCAGATAATACTGACGAGGAGTATCATTATGTTAAACGAATAATGACAACCGAGCAAGGTGGGACAATGGTAAAACGCTGGCCTCGCAGTCGGGAGGATTCGTGTTCGATTCCCGTTTCTGGCCATCTTGATTTCGGTTTTTCATGGTTTCCCGAAATTGCTTCAGGCAAATATTGGGATGGTTCCCTAAATTAACAAAGGCCATAGCCGACTCTTCTCCCAGCTCTTGTCAATGTACCAAGTTCTGTGTCACCGTTTCTAATGACTTCGCTATCGACGAGACGTGAAGCCCACTTACCTTATATCAAATTTATAATATCAATATACACGTACGGCTCTAGAGCCGCGATGAAAAAAGAACTCATTGGAATGAAATAATTGTGAGGATCGTATGAACAGATACGAAGTAAGAATCGTCAAAGTAACTGCAAGGACGACTTGATTATACGACCTCCATTTAATTCACAATATTTCACCGACTTGTACTTAGGCGTCATATGCAGATAAATGTTTATACTTATTTTGCATACATAATTTAGTTTTGGATTACTAAAAGTGGTTACATTTGAAAAAAGAAATTTCGATGAACATAAAATTTTGCAATGTTAGCTTAAAAATTTAATAAAATAACTAGACTATTAGATTTTTTAAATTCAGTGTGAACACCATCTGTCGTATGGTGGGATGGATTTGCCGTGAATGTTAAAATATTATCATTTTATTGCTTAAAGTATTTAATAATTATTCTGGTCCATTTTGGTATCTAAAACAATTTTTAATGTGACGTACACATCCATTAAAAGCTGGCTCATAAACTGTGTTGTAGGGTGTTAGGAGAAAAAGCTTTTAAATATATATTATTATACGTATGTTGGATATCTTCATCTACGAAAAGTAAACACATTTGAATGTCTGTTTTTTTAGGTATTATGCTTATATACAAGGTTTAGCGGCACCTCAAAATGGCTAATAACAGCTTTTTTCAGACAGCTGTCACGTAAAATAATACCAAAGGGAATATTAAAACGAAAACAGGGAAGTATGCTCTGGACTTTACTACGCATTTTCCGTAAATAAAATATTAGAGTCACCGCTCAACGTTCCTTAGGGAAAAGCCGATAACCGAATCACTGCAAATAATTTTCGTGCCTGCGCATTAAGGCGACACAGCTGTTGACGCATGAACCAATCTAGCTCTTATCGCCTGCATATTTCCATACTTCAGACACAGCATCTAGCGTGCTGCATAGTGCTCTTCAAATGTTTAAGTTTTGTACCGAATTTTGTGTACGAGTACTATATAGGATTAATTTAGGATTTAATTTGCGTTATATACACTTAAAATATTTTAAAATAAATATAAAAAATACTCAGTTTAAGAAATGTTAAGTTTACTAAGACAATTTTTTTATTAATACTAGATGAAAAAATAAAATAACATACAGTGAACAATCGGAGAGTTTTATTGCTTGAAAAATAAAAATATTTGGTTTGAGCCTAGTGCATTTTCTTTTTTAATATTTTCATAACCTAGAAAAATATTTAGGCAATTTATGTAGATCATTTCCTGTGCGATTTTAAATTTTTTTAATTATCACTTAAATTAACAGAAAATTAAGTATTCCATTTGATTATATATTACCCAAGAAATCTTCAAAACAGAATCTTTGCTGTATACTGGCCAAAACTAATAAATTTCTGACATGCATATTTTACTGCATGTCAGCAATAAAGTCATATATTTAATTTGCACCAGAGTTTAAAGCTCATTGCATTTTATTCATTCAGTCAAATTATGGAATATTTATCTACATTTCAACATTGGATCTCGTTAAATAGAAGCATTTAGAATGTCAGCCAATATTTATTTGTGCCTAATGCCAGATAATTTGTTATAAAATTAGCTGAGCTTATGAACGTACGCAAAACGTATATACTGTAACGCGTTAAAGTGACTAGAATTGATTGTAACTCATCTATCCACAAAAATGTTATGTTGAGATAAGATGTTATTGGAACTGGCATATTTACATAAATAAATGACTTGATTAAGTATACTAAAGTAAAATTATGCAATAGTTGCTAGTTTAGAGATTCGTTTTAAACACACAAAAGAAACTAAATTGCCTTAATTTCTGCTAGTTTCCTATGTCCTCGTAACGTCCACGCTACGAAAAAAATTCGATTATACATAAATGGCCTTAATTGTTTAAGAACATAACCTTATATTCCATTCACTAAACATTTGTGTAACTATATAAAATATTACAACTATAGCAGAACTTCTAATTAATTAAAATATGTTTTATTGGGCCAATAGACGTCAACTTTTGAGAGTGTTGAAATGCTTACACTGGTTTTATGTTACAAGGAAGTTTCACTGGTTCTTCAAAAAACGTTTCATACGTTTCATATTAAGAGCCGAGAGCAACATTTAATTGCAGATAAGCTGAAGAGTTGTTTGGACTAGTAAACGTTATGGTTCACGGAACGTTTTACGTTTACACCTAAACGACGGCTGACATAAAAAATCTACACTGAGAAAAAGAATTTGTTGAGTTAACCAAACATTAGTTTGTATATGTGCAACCAACGATGTAGTGTTGATTCAAACAAATATTAAGTTGAACGCCAGATTTTGTTAAATCAACAATGTTGAATTATTGTTTCAACATCTGATTACGAAATAACAAGACTGCTTTGTTGATCTAACAAAAATGGTTGTCAACTAAACATTTGTTTAAAACAAGACTACATCGTTGGTTGCACATATATAAACAAATATTTTGTTGAGTCAACCAATTTTTTCTCTCAGTGTATCTTGCAGTTATGTTTAAAATGGTTTCTGCCGCGATAGCTATTTTTTTTCAAAGCAGGAAATTATACGGTTTCGACAAAAAAGTCAATTAACAATAATTTCGATGGTTACATATTTACTTAAAACCATATTTATTGCCTTGGAAGAAATCTGCCAACATGGAGAAGACGATTTTAAACAAAACTGCCCAGACAGATTTCTGATATCTGCCGTCGTTTAGACGTAAAAAGTTGTATCGCTAAAAACGTAGAAACTATAAATCATGTCCGTAAGTACAATATAAAAAAAATTAAAAGAATTAACTTCGCTTGAAGAATAGAAGAAGATTTTTTTTTCCAGAAAATTGTGTCGCTATACAAGGTGAATTAAGTAAATTGTTCCATTATTGTTTTTTTTATTTCCGGTACTTCAAATTTTATGTTCTATCATGGCGGAACGTATATATTAATACAAAAAAGGAAAAATCATGTATAGCTTGCGGTGCCACCTTAACAAATCTCGTGGAAGCTTCCAGAAGATATCGTACAAAACATAGTTTCATAGCATATTGTATTTACATAAACTTCTCACAAGACAGCTTTTTTTTAAAGAAACTACTGACTATTCAACTTCCACTGCCTTACTTTAAGGCGGCCGCCATGCGTGTGTGATACAAAAGTCGATGAGGCACTACGAGCGACACCGACCGGCACATGTATTATTATATCACCTCTAAGCCGAAGCCGTAAACGCGCGCATATTATTCCCGCCGTAACGTTTTTAATGTGTGACTTAATGGGGAAGTTTTAGGCAAATTTATTGTATTTTCAGTTTTTGTATTATCAATATGTTCTCTTCGACAAAGCATTAAATATATTCATTTTAAATTGCTTGACATAAATAATAATGGAATTTTAAATAAATTAGTTATGCAGAATCATTGCAAGGTAATTTAAGATTAACTTTCAATAATTCTCTTGCAATGATTCTGAGTGGCAAATTCATAAAAGATTCTGTCATTGTTATTGTCAAGTAGTTTACCAAGAATCTATCCAATGGTTTGTCGGAGAGTAAATTTTAGTTGTACAATTTGAATAAATGTTATGGCTCAAAAACTGATAACACAATAAAATTGTCGAACACTCCCTTAAAGGGTGATCCTGTCGTTTTTTGAACCCGTCACTGGTTCCAGTGTGCATGGTGAGTTAAAAGTCATATTCACAAGTAATCTGAAGTTTTTTTGTAGATAATCATTGTGGTGTCTGAGATTAAAAAAAAACCGTTAATTCAAACACGCTACACGCAGTTCGAGTAACCAGCAGGACAGTCGCCTTAAGAGGGACTGGTACATAATTCAACCCTAAAAACATTAATCTATAACTGTAGGTTTCTTGAAGCTAATTTGCGGAAAGTGAACACTAGCAATCCTAGACAATAGTTTTATCCAACGTTTCAAACAAAATTGTTTCCAGTGTTACGAACTTCTAAGCCACAATCTCTGACGCCGGAACCTCGTGCATTTAACTGCGGCGTAAGAGATCACGCGTAACGAATTAGTAATTCTGGATAAATATTTACTCATAACGTGGGCAAATACCATCATATAGGATTGCCATTGAGTATTTTATCCATATTGGTTTCGAAAAAACGTAGAAGTCAATTGATGTTTTCAGCGTTTATTTACCACGCACTATTACGCTGATGTATTCACCGCATTATGGTTACATTATTTTACCAGTGTGCTCACCACAAGAAGCGCACATAACAAGGGCTTCATTTTCGACACAGCTATAGATGTCGCTTCTTTTTTTTATGTTTGAACCGAAGATGGCAATGAAAGGAAAGAGACTGGCGGAGAAATGTCGTTTCCGGTAAACAACGGCCGGAAATCGGTTTTAAGGAGCGTGTTTTGCTTCGTGTGAAATTCGCGAGAGGCAGCAACTACGCAGTTCGAAGAAATGCGGCCAAGCGGACAAAAGCAGTTGACACGTGAATTTCTCGGTATTGCACAGAAAAAACTAATAATAAAATTCCCTTAAAAGTGAGAGAGCGAAAGTGCGCATGCATGTAAAAGAAAATAACCACACGTATGTGCTGTGAAGTTACCTTATAAACGTATGGAAAAATTTCTTATGAATCAAAACTCGAAAATTTGGGTGCATTTGAACAAAAGTATTCTCTGCTGTTATAGTAAATATATTACTTGATAGCTTGCTCCTTAGTTTTGCAATTCTTTCGAAAATATTTTTTATTACTACCTAATACTCATTTCAAAATTTTGCTTCACAGTATTGACACTAATATGTAACAATTTGTAGCTGAATTTTTTTTGTAACAAAGTGCTGAACGGTTTATTATTATTTTTTTAGGTTCCGTCACCCAAGATACCATGTTTTATGTCGTGAAAATAAGCCAAAATTAAGCAAAATATTTTTTTGCTGACTATTGGTACATTATTTTTTAAAACGCATCCACAGCATTGTGCATCGTGTGACTGCACATTGTTTCAAATTATTTCAAAGCTTTTGGTTAAAATTTTTTGAGTGTTTGGCACCAGTCTGAAAAAAAAACTAAGGAACAAGCCCTTAAATCGTAATTATTGATACTCAGAAAAAAAGGTTTTTAATGGTAGCCATATAGTGTTCGGTCAATATGGGCCTCTCCAAATGTTTTGTAGTTACTACAAAATTGTTTTGTAGACACGGCAAAATTTTACTGGGAACCGGAAAAAGTTTTTGTGGTCGCCACAAAAATTTGTTGTGGTCGAACACGACAAATGAAATTGTGGTGACCACAAAGGTTTTTTTTTTTTGAGTGGATTACATTTTTTGGTGGGATAGAAATTTGAAGTACTGCACCTAGACTTAGTGGCTCAGAAAGGTATTGTATAGTCATATGTTAGCGGTTTTACATCGTCTAATACACAAACTGTCTTTCCTACAACGCTACAGTACGTGTGTGTTATTACGACGAACGCCTTCTTTCAATCAGAGTCGTACTAAGGTAACGTACCACTTGTGTACGTCCATAAAGCTACTCAAGCTTGTCTAGCATAGCATAGACTCCATGCTTCCCACGTCAAAACCCCCGTGTACCGGCATAGAGGACAAGTTGAGTTTTTAACCATTTTTTGAAACACACTTTATGTGACTCTAAATTACAATGTCTTCAGTTGCCATTTAGTCTGGTAAGGTAAGATAAGTGGACTTTACGGCTCTTCACAGCGACGTCACGAGACGATGAGACACAGCGGTGCAGTGACTGGAGTTTGTGAGAGGAGTTGGCCATGGCCTTTGTTAAGGAACCTTCTCGACATTCGCCTGGAGCGATTTCAGGAAACCATGGAAAACCCGAGATCAGGATGGCCGTAGCAGGGGAACGAACCTGGGTCCTCCCGAATGCGATTCCAACGTGTTACCATTGCGCCACCTCGCTCGGTCCACTTATTCTGGAAATGCACCTTACATCAAAATGTCAGCCGTTTTCGCTGCCCGGTTGGAACTGCTATTCAATTTTTTCTTTAACCACACGCTCTTGCTCCCTACGATGAATTCGGCGTGGAGTTGTAATAGTTTTAAAATATCAGTGAGCCAACCGGTGTGTTAAGAGGGCGTGGTACACAATTCGACACTAAAAACATTAATCTATAACTTTAGATTTCTTGAAGCCAATTTGCGAAAATTAAACAATAGCTCTCCTTGACAATAGTTTTAGCCAACGTTTTAAACAAAATTGTTTCCAGTGTTACGAACTTCTGAGAAACAATCTCTGACGCCGGATCCTCGTGCATTTAACTGCGGTGCAAGAGATCACGCGTAACGAATTAGTAATTCTGGATAAATATTTACTCATAACGTGGGCAAATACCATTATCTAGGATTGTTATTGAGTACTTTATCCATATTGGCTTCGCAGAAATCAATTGATGTTTTCAGCGTTTATTTATCTATAGAGATGATGGTATATCGCGAAAATGTTTCGTGCCACTATAGCCTTGAAAACACTGTGGTTTTCCGCAGCATGTATGATAGGATGACATACGTCTGACACAACGTAGCTGTCTGCAGACCAATAACAGGCATTACATATTGCAGCAGCGGGATTCTTATTGGCTTAGTCAAATAGGGTAACAGTTTCACGGACAGGGAAAAGCCAGTAATCTTTCGATGGACGATACGTACGTTGAAACCCAGCAAACAGTCAAGTTTTCCCGCGATAAACCAGCATCTCTATTTATCTACTATGCACTCTTAAGTAAACTTTATGATAAAACTCTTACTATTGTTAATAATTACAAGAATTACAACAAATAATTTTTTGTAATAAAGGTTTTAAAATTTAGTGGAATCAGTATAGTGTGAATTTTAGTTTAAGTCGTTTAGGAAAAAATAATTAAAGTTTCATAAAAATCATAGCCAATATGACAGCAAAGGTTTGGAAGAATTAGGCCAACGTTAAAATTTGTGGACAATTCAGAGTTACAAGCTGCCCGTTCACATCTACGAAGTATGTTACCTCTGGTTGGAATGTATTCATCGTACTCACGATAAACTACTATACATTTCTGGACCCTGAACAGTCTTTGCTTACATTCATTTCAAGTCGGTGAGTGAGGTGCTACAGTGGTGAAATACTAAAATCTGGAGAGGACACTTGTTGATTTCGTGGTCCGACCGTCCTAATTTCGGTTTTCCGATGTCACTCTAGGTGAATGCTAGGATGGATCCCAGGTATTTCTCACATTTGTGTCCAAGTTCATGGTTTCGCTGTCAAAAAATTTCAAACCGAATTAATCCTTCTTCTTACGCTAATTTCAGAGGGCTCTGTTATATGCACAATTTTTCTGACAGTAAGTTGTGTGTTACCTTCTTGGCGTTGATTTATCAATCGCATGCGTGTGTACCATTTAAATTCGATGAATAGTAAGGTTTACTGTGTAGTCGACAGAGGGTTCAACAGAAATGGCTCTAAAAGCACAGAGAATGAGGTATATCCAGGAAAGTGGCCTGGAGTAATTACAGAAAAGCTTGACGAACAGAAATATAGCTTGCCGAACCTGTCAAACCCGCTTCCGCACCGATGTGAGTTCATTTATTTAACACTACATCTGGTCCTTCGGTGTCAAATAACATTATTTACATTTTAATTCACAAGAGAGTGCAATTGATATTTCACTTAAATGTGTTCTTCTATATTTAGTTTACTGAATATATTTGCATTTCTAACTGGAATCAATTGCTTAGCCCCATTTCATAATTTTGATTAACCTTATAACCAATTATCATTGCAAATATGTTTATAAAATTAGTTTACCTATAATTACTTACAATATTCCAGTTATCTGTTTTAGTTTTTTTATTTCTGTTTTGCTTCTTTGCTAGCCTTAGGCAGAGTTCTACTGCATAATTTTAATTGTTCTAACACATTTTTTTGTTTGTTTTTTAGCACATGTCACCAGTTTCGTGTACCTGGGTCCATGGATACGTATATTATGTGGCAATAATGGCATGCCTCTGTGAGCAGAACGGAGTTCTGCGTGAAATTCGATGGCTGCCTGATGCATGCTATCATCAGAAATTGGGGTGTGCCATCAACGTGTCCACTCATTCTTACTTTCATCGACAAACAGCAGGTTAGCTAACTGTTTGGTATCATCACATAGCTCAAATATACTTGTTATTTTTGATAGTGTTGTACTCATGTAAGTAAATCCCTTTGTTAGGACCCCAGATTAGCGTGAAAAGATATTTGCATCACTTTGATTCAATTCTTTACGCGCGCAACTACATCTGTGCTTCATAGTTATTGGCAGCGTGGTTTTGGCTAAAAGAATCACTTATTCGACTTAGCCAATCAGAACCAGGTTAATGTGACACCATATGTCTCTGTTAAGCGGTAAGAGCTCCTAAGATGCCGAGAGTTAAAAACATCTAAACACTGACCACGAATCGGAACTGCAGTTTTGCACATAAGGCACTGAAACTAAGTGGTGTAGAAATATTTTCGCAAAAATCAAGGGTCCCTACTCCTCTCATGTTTTTCAGTAAGTAAATATTTTCATTATCCAACACGATCTATATTTATAACTTAGCATACTTTTCAGCATATTTTAATATCATATAAATTTAATATATTGCACCGAGTAAGAAAATTAAGAATGATGTAGATCTTATCACATTGCCCGTTATGAATGACTACGGTTGTCGTAATATATTTCAAATGATAAATCTGTTATGAAAATTCTTTGTTGGGTGGTTAGCATATACTGCATTAAAATAATGGCACGAAAATATAATTATTTTGTTACTAGCCGTAACTCATCGTTCATGAACTTATAGTGTTGATGTTGAACACAAGCATATTTGGAAACGAACACATAACTGTCATTATTTACAATTACATTTTTTTTGTGATTACATTGTTTTTTAATGCTGTTTGTTAATAGCCCTATACTACTGCGGCATGAATATTGTTGCAAGGTGATAATAGAAAGTTTTATTTGTTTTATAAATACTATAGACGCGTGTTCGATACCTTTATCTACGAAAATAAAACACATTTAAAACTATCCTTCTCTATTTCTGTTTTATAGATATATCCCACTTAGAAACATGGTTTCGGGACACCTTAGAATTGCTAAAAACGGGGTTTCCAGACTGCTTTCACGTAAAAATACATACCGGAAACGTAAAATGAAATTAGAGAAACATGCGCTGTGCTTTACTACGCACTTCTTGTAAATAAAATAGTAGGGTCACCACTTAAAATCCCATAGGAAAAAGCCAACGATACGGTTGTTGACGAGCGAGTCAGTCTATCTCTCAAGATGTCGATAAAGTGTTCAACTATTCTATCACGTCCATTCGGTATCATATCTAATAAAATAGTATTGGAGAATAAATTTGCAAGTTCATTATGCAATCGTTGAAGAGCAGCATAAACTTGAGTCAACATTTTGAAAGTATATAATTTGTTGTTTGCACAGTAGTTTTACAGCCTCTCTGTTCCTCAAGAAATATTGACTTTCTTTCAACTCTTTACGTGTCCTGTATGATATTCTGTCTTCATATTCTCAGCTTTATAATTACAATTCTTTCAGCTGGCTTAGCAAATTCACGTCGATGATTTTTTTTTTTCACTTGAGAAGCTTTTTTTGCTTGTTGTGGCTTTTAGTGGGGACATCATTTTCTGTTATTTAGCCGTTGCTGGTGTGCTGCGACGTTTGGTAACTATTCATTTCTGAGAGTAAGGAATTAATGTTTGCAGTCCATCATTTTATTTTCAGGGTTCGATGACGTGCACTGAATACAGGCTTACATAGGTCACGCAGATTGTGAAGGCAATCTGTGTGCGGATGCCGCAACCGTGGGGGAGATACGGCAAACACAGTTTAATAGCGTAAGTTTTAATTGGGAGAGTCGTGAGCTTGTCGATGATTGTACCATTTTGTTTCGTTACTTGACGTGCACGTAAACAGCTCTGCTTCATGTCTATTGGCAGCACGTCTTTGCTGACATACGTATCTCATTAGGCTGTACTTATCAGAACACGGATATTGTGACACCACACGTCTGTGATTTGCCGTTAGAACCCTCAAGACAAGTGGCAGTTGAAGAAACCGTCCCCCTACAGACCACGAAGCAGAGTTGCAGATGTCCACAAAATGCATTGAAACCAAATGGTACAAGAATCTTGTCGCCACAAACTTATGACTATAGTAATTAAAAGTTTTTTAGGAACTTCGTTTTTGAAGTTTCTATGCACTGTCAATCTCTACTGGCCGGTGAAAGTTTTATTAACCTTGGCGTGATTAAAAAACAATTGGTAGAGATGATGGTATATCGCGAAAATGTTTTGTGCCAAGATAGCCTTGAAAACACTGACACAACGTCAGACCAATACCAGGCATCCAATATTACAATATCGGGATTCTTATTGGCTCAGTCAAATAGGGCAACAGCTCCACGTACAAGCTAAAGCCAGTAATCTTGTGGTAAGCTGGACGTGTATTGAAATCCATCAAACAGTCAACTTTTCCCGCGATAAACCATCATCTCTAACAATTGGTCGTGGAGTTTTTCCCGATATTCGCATGTAAAAAACATAGTGTGTCTGTTGCCGTCACAAGATGGGTTTCCTCACGCTACTCCCGTTTCTCCTGCCCTATCATTCCGCTATTATTCTACGCCTAGAGCCATGGACTTTACACCAAAATAATTTTGCCCCAGTTTGTTTCAGCGCATTTTGTGCCCATCTCCAGTTCTGATTCATAGTCAGTGATTGGATGTTTTAACTCTCGCGTGAGTCGTGGTTCTACCTGCAAATAACATACATGTAGTGTCGCAGTAACCTTAATGTGATTGGTGCAGTCAAATGAGAGATGTCACTTCACAAAGACACGCTGCCAATAAGTATGAAGCTTAGCTGCAGTTGTGCCTGTAACTAACTGGGGCAAAATTATTGTCGCGAAATGTTCATGGCCCTATCTATGCCTCATATCATTCTCACAAATGCTTAGAACTTTTATGCTCAGGTGCACCAAATTTCTCCTCTCCACAACTGGAAATCCTAAGTAGGTATTGAAAAAAGTCTTAAGCTACGTCATAATTTCAAAAACTGTGTAAGAGAATTAGACTGAAATCAAAAAAGGTTGTTTAAATAAGACTTATTCCTCCAATATTCATGCTTCTCGCTTTCAATAACGTAAGCAAAGCTAATTTTTTAACCATCTCTGAAGATTTCCAGGAATGCGTACAACATGTACACTACGTACATTTTTTTTACGAAAATCTTTCAATTATAAATATTTTTATGTCCATATTTCTCGAATGTATATAGTTCAGAGGCAAAGAAGAAAATTACAGTATTTAAACAGGAATAAAAAGTCGTAAAGCTAAGCCCAACAGCAGCATAATTTTGAGATTGACTACGTACTGATAAGTGCATTTAATTTTTCTATAGGAGAATACTGTGCAAAACATTTACATATTTATTTCGTTTTCTTTATATAATATGATATTTAACAAGTGTAATATTTAATAGAATTAATAACCACGAAGGGGGTTTTTTTACTCATATATTGGAGAGAGTAGAATTATCCTAAAGAATCCACTATATCCTGATGTACAAGTCGTAATATTTGTTACAGAGTATAAATAAAAAATACTTGCTTGTAGAGACAGTATTAAGTATATATTTCTTAATATTTATGCGCTTAGTTTCCATTACTTCTTAAATATACTTACTTCGAAAACAGCGTTACAAAAAAGTTAGTTTACTATTTTCTTTCACTGTTTACATATTGAATTTAACGCAAAATGCAAATTGGCTCCCCAAGGAAACATTTTTTAAAGATATACTCTAAAACAGATATTACGACTTAAATACCAAACATTTTTACATGACGGTTGTAGTGGAATCGTAACATAACGATCTACATAATGATATTTAAAATTAGACGTATGCTTGACATCCTTAGTACAGCATTTTACTCAAAAAGTACAATTGTTTTCTTCAATACATGGTGCAATCCCAGATCGAAGAACTATTTTATAGCTGTCTGAAAATAGTATTACGTTCCCTGAGTATCATGGAAAGAAACAGGATTATGAAGCTCATATTTCTTAAAGTCACAGTCAAAATTTCCACTTCATGCGTAGTTATTAAATATCTATCATCATTGCAAAGCTTAGCTTCAAAATCGCACCACTTGTGAAAAAAAAAATTCTTGATATCGTTAATAAAATATAAAACTTCGTCAAAGCCTAGCCCAACCTTCGCGTAAGTCATACGCCCGAATCGTCGTTCACAACTCCCTTTCTCTCTCTCTCTCTCTTTCTCAAGTACTTCCACATTATCACTCTTTTCACCAATCGTCGATGCCGTACTTCAATGTCTGCTGCGCTACTACCCATTTCACTGTGTTCCTACCACTTTGGCCCATCATCCTGTCAATATGCTGCCTCATCACCCGCCAATAATGCACATCTTCAGCACGCCTTTTCTGTCGCTCAAACAACGGCTGCCCAATTGAGCTCACTCTGACACTAACATAGCAGGCACGACCTATATGGGGGGCGCGGTGGCCGAATGGTCAGACCATTCACCTCCCACCAAGGCGATCCGGGCTCGGTTCCCGGTGGGGTCCGTCCCCGGATTTTCGCACGTGGGAATCGTACCGGACGATGCCGTTGGTCGGCGGGTTTTCTCAGGGATCTCCCGTTTCCCCGCCCCTTCATTCCCGTACCGTTCCATACTCACCACATGTCATCCTTCACCAGCGCTAAAGACCTCGAAGTTAAGCGCTGACTAGAATCACTCACTCACGACCCCTGTGAAGATGGTTATTCACACTCACAGAGATATCGATAAAGAAGCGTACTAGAGGGTTCCATATGCAGGGCGATATTTCTTTAAATCGCTTGAAAAGTTTTGCGCTAGCTATCAGGTAACCGGTGTAATAGTAACTCAGTTATTCGCCTCTCATTCACCGCTAGCTATCCTGGTGAGAAGAGATAAACGCCCGGCCTAAGAGAATGAAGTAATGGTTTTGCAAAGCTCGCCTGAGAGATTCAGCTCCGGTTGTAACAACATTGTATGTAACCAATCCAATGAGGAGAGGTTGGAAAAGTGTCAAGTCCTAAGACAATGCATGCTAACCTAATTATACTTCTCTTTTTTTTTTGCGAGGATTATATTTAAGCTTAAACGAAGGCAGATATCACAAATCTGTTTGGTAGTTTCATTTTGAATTATTATTGAAGCGAAAGCTAATTTTGAAAGACAGTAAACTGTACGTTTTCTACTAATGAGTAAATAAACAAAAAAAATGTGCCAATTACAATATTTTTAAAAATCTTATTATTTGCACTATTTAAAAACCAACATGGTGTACACAATTTTATATAAAACTGCCAGACGGATTTTTGATATCTGCTCTCGTTTAGGCTTAAAATATTATTATCGCGAAACCAGTATAAATAGGGAAGTGTGGCCGTAAGCCCCTCTTATGGATCTTGATTTTTATGAATAAAATAAGATCAGGATTTAATTTATAATTTTTTTCAATAATGTGACGTTAGTTTAGTTAAGGTATAGTAAAAATTATTTTTACATATTATTTATAAATATTATCTTGCTACAACTGTCCTGAGGAAAAACATAGAAATGGTATGCTTCTTTCTGTAGTTTGAATGTAACGTACACCGTCCCAACGCAATTAGCCCGGCTTTTCTTGGCTCATTATGTTCAATTTCACAGATGTTCATTCACCACCTCGTCAATCTGCAGAAAATGCGGAAATCTAGGTAATATGTGTGTGAAGTTTGTTAAAATGCTTTATTCGTGTATATTTACTAACCACAGTAAACAATGTAATATAACATTTAGTACAAAATTATTTACATTCAACGTGCTAAAAAGTATTTAGTGCGCAGAAATACATCTCAAATTTGTGACGGAAATAACAAAGAAACGCTAATCGATATGTACAAAGTGATATCACTATTTGAACAAGCAGTAGGCCTACTGACCACGTGCTACACATACCACTACTCTACAGCCAGTTTGTTATAATCTGGCACGCTGAAGATTTAGGCTGCATTCAGAACATTTACTGTACACTTGGAATTTTTTTTTTGCAAGTATTACCCGGAATTTCTTTGTTCTTTTACAAATGCTAATAAAAGTACAAAAAAAATTTAATGTTGTTTATTTGCAAAATAACTATTATTTTTCTTTGTAAAGAAAACTTAGGAAAACTTTGTTGTGTGTAGAAATTCGCATATCTTTACTCACATCACAATTTCTGGAATGCATTTTGCTGGAATAAAGTGAGTATCCATATAAACCATATGCTACAGAATATAAAGGTTAATTCGTGGAACAGTACATTGAATTTATACAAGCAAAGAATCTCAAGTAGTACGTAAGTCAAGATTGCACGTTCGAATCCTGGTGGGTCCATAGTACTATTATATCTCAAAATAATGACACGTACAAATTACTTGTTTAGCAGTAATTTATGAAATAAGTTAGTTTTTATGATCAGCATGAAATAAATGTTTAACATTATTTAATTCTTATGAAACGCAGATTTGTTACTGTAAATGTTGAGGCTTGTTTTTTGATATAAACCCTTACGCGATTGGTTTCGTTGGAGGAAATACAAACTTTTTAAATATTGGTGAATATTTTGGGATTCAAATGTTATGGTATTGTTAAATTATATTTCTGTATCTTCTAGTACAGATTGTTTGTACAGAGCATTAAGGTAATTCATGTCATGGGTGAAGTTTCTAATATGCAGTAATACATCAGTGACGATGTAATTATTTCCAGGAATGAAAATTTTTAATGCTTCTGTAGAGTGTGGTGTGAAAATTATCAGAGTGTTGAAAATCTTGTTTCAGATGAAACCTGGACTAAACCGTACAGCGAACTGTGTGTCATTTTCTACAACTTCTCAACTACCATTTCCATTCTATTACTGAGAGCTTGGGAGGCAATGAAGACATTTCTATGTACATTTTGTGCAGTGATTTCCAGTGTGTATGTCAAGAACATAAACAGTCCCTGTGAAATCATTGAAGATCGTTGCATATTTACTACCATCCCAGTAGGTTAACGTGTGAAACTCTTACGCCTTACGTGTTCCAAAATGGAAATTAAAAGGTCGGGTGTGTAGAGATAAACTTTGGTGTTCAAGGGGTATAATCGAGGACAGTTCCAGATTATGGAAGACATTGTCCATAGACTTAGGATGTACTGGGAGAAAGAAACTTAACTAAAACAACACTAAGTCTGTTTGAACTGGACAATCACGTACTCTCAGCACTTACGGCCATCATATCGTACGGTAACCAGTTTCTACACGAACCATGCCACAATTTTTGGTGTCTCTGGTACAGGAACGGATTGCACACCAAAAACTGCTCAGTGGTCTTTGATAAGTTTGTAAGGCAGCCAATGAGGTTTAGACTAGATCCTGACAGCAGCTATTTTGCAACTGTCTGATGTAGCCTATATCTCAGTGAACAAATGTAGCTTTCAGCTTTATGTTTTTTTTTTTTTGGTGGATCACTTACACAAAATTTAAAAATGATCTGTGAAAAATTATTAACGGGCAACCATGGGGAACATTTAGTAAGTGTGCAGATGTTTAATTTAGGTACTAGTGTTTGCTGTGAGAAGACAACCCAAGCAGTAAGCACGGGGTTGGAAAACTAGTATTTTTTCATCTGTCTGAGGGAAAATATTTGTATTACAGATACTTCCCAGAGTGTATATAAGTAAACTTGAAAGTAGGATTTACGGCAATCGTAATCTAAGTATAATTATTCAAAGTTAAGTGTTAATGTGTTTATTTGTAAAATCTCTTTAGGACAATGTTATATGTAATGATTGTATTTTTTAGTGTATAAGGATGTGAATATACAACACCACTACAGGATTTTAAAAGTGATATCGAATAATATTTCCAGATAGCCACAGCCCGTATCTTAGGGCTGTACTAACAGAAGTGAATCTAGATACTTAGGACATACCAGCTTGTATTGGCCAACAATGTGCACCGTCCTTAGTACTAAGTATAAATCATATTTGAGGCACAACTTGGCCGTAGATTTGTAAGATGTTCGGTTTCTTAACGAACTATATAGGACCTTTTAGAAGATATGGTAACAAACGTAATGCACCTCAAGAAATGCCACAGAAAAAAGGTTTTGTTGTGACCACAAAACCTTTCTTAGTTCAGGCAACAGTTCTTCTGTAATAAATAAAGACCATTATATGCAAAGTGTCACTACTTGGGATGACAACACACAGAAATTACTTTCACCGTCACATCAGTGCAGTGGCAACAGCCATAATAAGATTCATTATTACTCAGGTGGAAGCAACTGACTGATTTTTGATACTTGGTGGATTGAAATTATATGACCAGCATTACGAGTGTTGTAAATTTGATGGCAGTTTGGGTGCAAAATGTATAAAATATCTCCGCCGAGAACACGAAGTGAATGTGCAGATTTATTCATAATTTAAGTTAAAGGCTTAAGATTACTGTAAACCACAACCTCACATTTTGTTATTTTTGATTGGCTGTAATTTTGAAGATGTTTACAATTCAAATTAATATCTTACATGGTTGTGCATTTGTGAAAAACATCAAAAGTGTACAAAATATGTCCTTGCAAAGTCCGGGTAAAGGTTTAACACTTTATAGTAAATTATGTCGTAAATGTAAATAGAATAAACAAATCATAAAATATATAGATTTTCATAATATCCAGTAAAGAAGAAGAACACAGCAACAATGTTAACTGAGCATATTTAGTAAACTGTGAAACCGAGACGGCCTACTTGTGATGTACAGAAATCAGAAAGTAAGCATGTTTACTCGAAACTGTCCGTTTTGTATTAAATCTAACATAATCTGAAATTAACCTGACATCATTACATGAAAACAATAGTTTCAAACTGCGAAATTTCAGTTTTAACTAGTTCTTGGCAAAAAAAAAGTGTAAGTATTGAGTTTAAACTGCTGTAAGTACTGCGAAATTGGTTATGGTCTGCTTGAAACTAGCTATGTTATGAAATTGCTGGTATGTTTGTGACTGGTTATTTTTAGAAATGTTCTGAGAGAGTTTGTAAAATGTGGCTTTTTGCCTACATATCATGTAAAAATACCTCCTTAAGTGTAAATGTATTTATATGTGGATGTTAAGAGTGTACACTATGAGTATCATGTACTAATGCAGTCGTTTGTAGAGATAACCATTACATGCATTTCACTCCTAGTACGTATTTTGTAGCGAATAACAGTAACTTACACCGATAGACTTGGTTGACATCACTACGTCAAAATAACAGAAGTCTGTACGATGCCGTTTCATTTTGTGCTCTGTCAGTAACCTGTGTCGACACAGGTTCTTAATTATGCTAATTTTATCCCTACAAATGTAACCAAATATTTTCTAACCTACTGTTTTTCTCTAAATTTCGGCGCAAATACACTGTAAGCTTTTAGTGCATTACTTGTAAATTTCACGTCATTGAATGCGTTTAGTAGCCTTAGAAGATGCCGTAGACGATTCCCAACGATGTCTGGCATTTGAATATCTGCCCCGTATACGTACTTATTTGTATAGTACGTTTGTTTTGTTGGATAAATATGTGCTTTCAATAAAGTAAATACTGTTAATTAAATTTTCAGCACAATTTAAATAACACGTGAAATCTTGGAAATGTCATTAAAATGTGGCTTACGACGCAATTGGTACATCGGTATTTCCACAAAACTCCATGATTATATTCTTTTATTAAGATTTTTATAATGTTACATATTTCTTAAAGTTATTTAATGCTAGTAGGACTTACTTAAAATTCATTTCTGCTGATACTCTAATACACCTCTGTGTTCAAGGGGTAAAATCGGTCGACAGTTCAAGTTTATGAAAGACATTGTCCGTCTACTTGGGATAAATTTGGAGAATGTAACTTAACTGAGACAAAACACCACCTGCTTGAACTGGACAACCACGTTCTCTAAGCAGTCACAGCTATCATTTTGTAGGGTGTCTAGTTTCTTCGCGAACCATGCCGCAATTTTTAGTTTCTTTGGTACAGGAACATATTGCAAACCAACAACTGCTCAGATTTGTTTGCTAAGTTTGCGAGGCAGCCTACGTCTTTTAGACACGTTTCTGACAGCAGCTAATTAGCAACTTGCAAGTACACATCTCAGCGAGCAGAGGTAGCCTTATGATTTACGTTTTTGACTGGTGGATCACATATACAAAATGTAAAAAAGTTAGTGTGAAACATTATTAATTGGCAACCGACGAGAATATTTAGTAAGTGTTGAGATGTTTAAATTTTATATTACTGTTATCTGTGAGTAGACAACCAAAGTTTAGAGTTTTCAGCAGAATGTACCCGGTAGGGAAAACTAGTATTTTTCAATCTGTCCAAGAGCGAAAAGATTTGTGTGATAAGACTCCTTCCAGAGTGTATTTAATCATAGCTTGAAAATAGGACTTTTGGTAATCATAAGACCATACGTAGTGTGTTTATTCGAAGTTAAGTGTTAGTGTGTATATTAGTAATAACACTTCAGAATAATATTTATTGTAAAAATGTTATTGTTGAATGTATGTAAATGTGAATCTGCAACACCATATCAGAATTTGAAGAGTGAAATCGGAGGACATTTCCAGATAGACACTACCCATTCCTGTAGGGCTGTACCAGCAGAAGTGCATCTGGATACTTTTCTCAACCATCTTGTATTGGCCAACAATGTGTACGGTCCTTAGCACTATGAAGCATGCTTGAGGCCCCACTTGGCCGTAAGTTTGTGACATGTTAAGTTTTTTATAAGTTATATAGGATTTTTTTAGCAGATTTGGTGGAAAAAGTAATGCGCCTCGAGAACTGTCTCAGCTAAAATGGTTTTGTGGTAGCCGCAACAATTTTTTTCAGTGTTGGCAACAGCTCTTCTCTCATATAATAAGACCATTATGTTTGGGTGTCGCTACCTGGGCTGACAACACATAGAAATTACTTTACAGTATCGCCGTCATATCGGTGCAGCTGTTAGCAGACATCGTAAAGTCCATTATTACCCAGATGGCAGCAGCTGACTGATTCGTGATACTACGGATTTGGCGGATTAAAATTGGTATGAGCAACAATGCGAGTGTTGTCAAATTGATGACAGACTTTGGTACAAAATCATAAAATACCGTCACCGAGAACACATAATGAATCCTTAGATATGTTCATTAGTATGTTTAATTTACTGACTTAAAAATATTGTAAACCTTAATGCTACATTTTGGTATTGTTAATATGCTGAAATTTAGAAATGTTTTCAGTTAAAATTTATACCTTATATGATTTGTGAATACCTTCAAACGTGTACAAAATATGGCCTTGTAAATGTTCTTTTAACGGTTAAATGTGTTAGTATAAATAATTTCGTACCTGTAATTGGAATCGAAAAAATACTAATAACTTAAATGTAAAGTGTAGAAGAAGAACACTGCAAACACATATCCCAATAAATGTTAAATGGGCATATTTAGTACAGTGTGAAACCAATACGGCCCAATTTGTGCTGTATGTACAAAAATTAAAATGTAATATTGTTTTCTCTGAAATGTCTGTTTTGCATTAATTCAGACATGATTTGAAGTTAACCTGACATCATTACATAAAAACAATAGTTTCAAGCTGCGAAATTTAAATTTTAATTAGTTCTTAACTTTAAAAAAATGTTTATAGCTGAGTTTGAATTGTTGTTAATACCACCAAATTACGATCTGCATGAGACAGGCTACGTTATGCAATTGCTGGTATGTTTGTATCTGACTATTTTTATGTATATGTTTAGAGAGAGAGTTTGTAAAAATGCATCATTGTACATGGTATGTGAAAATACCTTCTTAAATATAAATTTATTTATTTATGGATGATAAGTGTATGAATTATCTGCATAATGTACTAATGCAATCGTATGTAGAGCAAACCATTATATATGTATTTTACTTCTGGTGTATATGTTTTAGTTAATAGCACTATACAGGTCAGACAGGTTGACATCACTTCGTCAAAATACGGACGTCTTTACAACGTGAATCTACAACACTACATCAGGATTTTAAGAGTGAAATCGGAGGATATTTCCAGATAGACACTGCCCATTCCTGTAGGGCTGTACTAGCAGAAGTGCATTTGGATACTTATGTCAACCATCTTGTATTGGCCAACAGTGTGCACGGTCCTTAGCCCTATCAAGCATGCTTGAGGCCCCATTTGGCCGTAGATTTGTGACATGTTGAGTTTGTTAACGAACTATAAGTTATATAGGATATTTTAGCACATTTGGTGGTAAAAGTAATGCACCTCAAGAACTATCACATCGAAAATGGGTTTGTGGTAGCTACAAAAATGTGTTCAGTGTGGGCAGCAGCTCTTCTTTCATAAATTATGACCATAATATTTCAAGTGTCATTACCAGAGGAGACGACACATTGGAATTACTCATCACACAGTAAAAAAATTGTACTTTTACAAAAAGGTTTTTTGGAAACCAGATTCCTTAAAAGTTTTTGGTAACACTACAAAGTCTTTTTGTAAAATTTACAAAAAAACTTGTATTTTTACAAACTTCTTTGAATATTTACAAACATTTCTGTAAACATACAAACAAATTTTGTATATTTACAGCTAATATCTGGTTAAGTTTACAACACTTTTTATAGTGTTACAAAAAAAATTTTTGAAAACTAATTTCCAAAAAAGAAAAATTTTGTAAAATTACGAAATGTTTTGTAAAATTTGTCAGGTCTCCTAGGTTTATTTTGTTTCAAATCGAAAAATTTACTCATTAACGTTTATTTTACTAGTTCGCAAAGGTTTTTCGATATTTGTAACCACTTTAAAAGGTTTCTGACATCTTACTTTCACTACCTGATTTATTACGTTCTGATATTAGTTTAAAAGATTTTCCTTGTAAATGTACCAATTTTTACTGTGCACAATCACCGTCACATCAGCACAGTGATAACAGCCGTCGTGAGGCCCATTATTACTCAGATGGCAGCAGCTGACTGATTCGTGATACTACGGAACTGGCGGATTAAAATTGATGTTATCAACCTTCTAAGTGTTGTCAAATTGATGATAGGTTTGGTATAAAATCATATAATACCGCCGCCGAGAATACGCAGTGTTCATTATGTTCCTTGGTGTATTTTATTTAACAACTTGAAACGTAGCAAAGAATAATATCACGTTTTGGTGTTTTTACATGCTGCAACTAAGAATATGTTTACAGTTTAAATTTATATCTTGCATGGTTATGCATTTGTGGAAATTATCAAAAGTATATTAAATATGTCCTTGCAAAAGTTCGGTTATGGGTTAAATGTATTATTATAAGTAATGTGGTAGTTGAAAATGAAATCGAAAAAAAAAAAAAAACTATTCACTAAACATTAAGATTTCCAGAATACTCTGTAAAGTAGAAGAACGCAGCAAAACATAACACAAAAATATGTTAACTGGGCATTATTGATATGTATGTAGCCGACATAAATAACATTGTAAGCTTGTTTACCTTGAACTGTCCGTTTTGTATGAATTTGTACATGTTTTAAAGTTAACTTGACATCATTACGTGAATGCAATATATTCAAACGGTAAAATTTTAATTGAGGTAAATACCACCTAAACGGTTATGTTCTACATGAGACAAGCTATGTTATTCAATTGTTGGTATGTTCGCATAAATGGAGATATTTATTACTGTTGTAAAAGTTTGTAAAAGGCCTGGTTGTACATTTCATGTGAAACTTTTTAAATGTAAATTTGTTTATGTACTAATAACAAGTGTTATATATATATATACATATTACATATCGCCATCAAGTAATAATGCAGTCGTGTGTAGAGGAAACCGTTATATGCACTTCACTACTGGTGCATATTTTGTAGTGAATAACAGTATGCCTGTGGACTTGGTTAACATCAATACGTCAAAATTACCCAAGTATGTACGATGCCGTTTCATTTTGTGCTCTGTCATTAACCTTTCTTTACACAGATTCTTAGACACAACTATCCATTATAATACTGATTTAATTTAACCCCTGCAAGTGCAAAAGAATATTGTCAAATCTTCAATTATTTTTACTAAGTTGTGGTGCGAAATCGCGTTAGCCTATACTTTTCGCACATAGCTCGGAAAGTTCACATCGTTGGAAAAAAATTCTGGCCATTGACAGTATATTGCCAAATAAGTCCGAAAAGCGAGTGTCTGCCCAGCATAAGCACTTATTTATATGATAATTCTTAAATAAGTTGTGTTGAATAAATATATGCTTTGAATAACGTAAATACATTTAGGCTAATTAAGTGTTAACACAATTTGAATAACACGTAAAATCTTGGAAGTGTAATTAAACTTGTGTCTTACGACACATTTTGTAAAACCACGCTAACCTACGCTATCGAATCCCCACCAAGCAATTTTATTAGTTATTTTTTATGTTAATTCATATTGTTATAAATTTCCCAAAAATTGTTTTTTGCTATAGTTAGCCGTACTTTAAATTACGTTCAGCTGAACAAAATATTACATTACATTGTTTTTCTCACTGTAGTCAATTCATTTTTTCTTTGCGTATAGACTATTGCAGGCAGTCATCGTGAGAGCCTTGATACTTTAGTGGCACACTTGTATGCTACAGACTCATCGATGTAGGCTAATTCAACTAGTTCGGACGCTTTTCAGAACCGAACAATTGCCACTGAGACCATACACATTAATTTATACCAACTCTGCGTAAGCTATTTGTGGTTACAGAAAACAGCAAAACAACTTAAAAATAATGGTCTGCTTATTTAATATGTCGTGAACAACAACCGCCGGTCAGTTGAAAATGAATACTAAACATTGTCACAAGATGTCAATAAATTGTCGAACACCTTTAGCACCTGACACCTAACAGCGAAATACGATGCCTTGAAATTAACGACGGTACATTTCGCAAAACTTTCTATGCCAAATATTATTTCTGTCGTTAATTATCAGCTCTTTCCAACACAACTTTCATATTCGTTACTAATTGTTACGAGGCAAATAATATGTTCATTTTTTTCTGGTTTCTTGTGTTTAAGGCAATTATATAATAATTGTACAGTATTTCAACGGGTTTATCTTAATCCTGCACCAAAGTTTCATTTATGTTTCTCTAGAGCTTTGAATCATAAGGATGTTTTATTTGCATATCGAAAATACACACTCACGTTGGTGATAAATGCAATAATACTATAAAATAAAACATCTAGGATGGAAAATATCGTTATTAATTTCTAATCATGTTACAAAATCTATTTTAGTATGAGAGCAATGCAAAACTCAGTCTTGTGTAAGTTCTCTGTGAGATGCTAAAATAGTCTATAGCTGCCACACGTCGTCGCCTCCAATCAAATTTGTTCTGGGTATTTTCATTCGAATTTAATGCCAGGCTGCTTCCACGTAGTGCGATGTTCATTGTGAATATTTCTGCAACAAAATGAAACTGGCGTTGCTCTGTTGTAATATTACACCACAAATATGTTGTAGGAAGAGCTCGACTTTAGCAGCCTAAACTCCCTAATGTATCTATTTCTGTTAAACGTGCTCACATATCGTAGCAGCAGTGATCGCCCATGATACTGAGTTATGTCTCACCGGTCATGCAGTATAACACTGGACAATGCGTTCAACTTTGTATGTATACTGTGTATGCGGTTACCTTGTTGAAGAGGAATTATCCGAAAACATATCGTCACTTTGCACGCCAACGTGGCGTTGATGATTCAGGCTTAAGAAGCCTCACTACCTGCGCTTCAAATGCGTTGCAGCGAGATACGACTATTCTTTTTTACTTAACTATTTAACGCCAGTTATATTTGAATATCTACGAAAAGCACACACTTCAAACAATGTCGCTATAGTTTTAAAAATTCGCCACGTTTGTTAGAAACATTTTCGGGCCCTTTAATATGGCCATAAATGGGATTTCAAGACTGCCGTATCTCGATAAATAACAATCGATTTGGAAAAACACAACTATAGAAACAAGCGCTAGACTTTGAACTATGCTAGCTACAAATAAAACTATTTAGTCACCACTTAAATTCCCATAGGAAAAAGGATAATAGTATAGCATTGCACGCCAGCTGAGTGGCTTGCGCGGAGAGGCGATAATACATTACGTATGCCGGTCAATGACACTCTTACCGCTCCAGTCTCACACACAAACGCAGCCTATCTAGGGAAGGCCCTTAAGAAAGGACTTGTATAAATTATTCGTTGCTTTTGACTAGGATATTTTCAAATATCTGACAACTTATCCACTAATAAAAGTTATAATTGTATAGCTAAAACGTAACGTAAGTCACCTTTCTCTCTTTCTTTCTTTCTCTCTCTCTCTCTCTCTCTGCAGTCAACTGTCGTGAGTCATGTCTTCCAATATTTGTTTCATGCACTCCGGTCGAGATCTTTCTTTGTAATTATTGCCGCCTATTGTTCCCTCAATTATTTTCTGCAGGAGTCCATCATGTCGGCGTAACTGGCCTACCAGTTGGTCCCGCCTTCTGTTTAGTTGTTTCAGTAAGCTACTTCCCTCAACTACTCTCCTGAAGACTTCCTCATTCGTGATAATTTCCCTCCAGCTGATCATTATAATATTTTTGTAGCAATTAGCTTCAAACGCTAGCAGTCATTCTCTTTTTCCCTTATTGTCCAAGATTCGCTGCCGTATATTTGTGGCTACGGAAAACAGCGACACAACTTAAAAATAATGGTCTGCTTATTTAATATTTCGTGAACACTTACCTTACATTCTTTGCAGTAAATAGGTTTTTAAATTTTTTAAAAGCGTTCTTGGCTTGGGTAATTATGCTTAGCGCCTGCCTGCTGCTTTTTTCATCACTCGTGATTAACCTTCCCAGGTAAATAAACTTGTTCACTTCCTGTGATTGTTTTCTCAACTTTACTGCGGTTCGGTTTTCCTGCAGACTAACATTTTTGGTTCGTTTGCATTTATCATCATATTGCATTCTTCCTCCATTATTTTTTCCACCTTGCTCAGTATTTGTTTAGGCTTCCTTCATTCTCTGCAATTAGCGCTATGCAATCAGCAAATCTCAGCATATCAAAGTCATTTCATGCATAATATCCATTTTGTCAGTATATAAATGGCTTGCGCACTTTTTAATGAATTATTGCATAGTTTATTAATAAAATTAATGTATTGTTTCATGAATTGCTTCATCAAGCATACATCCTTTTACAACTAGTTTATTCAATACATATCTTTATAATTTGGAAACTGAACAGAATTCAACATTAACAACGTTCACTAACTTTGTACGCATATTTTGTTGATTCTGGGCCAGAATTCCTACTTCAGCACTAAATGTTATTTAAGAACATAGTTTATGAGAAGAGGTTGAGAAAAATTTATTAAAATATTTACGTTTATAAGAATCTTAACATGGTCTAATTGAAATTAATTAGTTTCTATAACGAAAAATTAATAAAAAGAGGTCTGGCATTAAAAATGTCTCCGTAAAGAATTTCTTAAATTAATTTTCTCCTTCCCTTTTGTGAAAGGAATTTCACAGAATGAGAGAATATATAAAATAATAATACTAAAAGAAACAGTACTAATAAATTACTCAGAGAAAACTGAAAATCGTTTTAATAAAATTCACTTAGCAGGCCTACATATTATGGAAATAATGTGAAAATATATTAACTGAAATAGTTTAAAGTTGTAAATATTTTACTGCGGAAAACTGGAAACAATCAAAATTAATAAAAATTGTACTCATAGTTGAAAGTAAGTGGAGGAAATTGGCTTGTAGCTGCACTTATTACTATCTAACAAAAATAATCAAAATAAAGTTAAGTTTCAGAAAATTGCTATTATTTTGAAAATGTGATACGCATTTGGTATAATTTTGTTAAAAAACATATTTACGAAATCATGTGAAAGAAAACTAGCAAGTAAAATAAACATTGCTTTTCAACAGCTTTTAAATCTTAACACAAATGACAATACCAACATTTTCAGCGGGAAACGTAGATGGAATAATGTTAACAATTTAGTTCATCGTAATAGGTACCTTACAAAACGACATAATGTAGTACATGTGTGGAAATCCTTATACTTTTTAACTACTATGAAAATTTTTTAAAAAATTGCCATGAAATTCGTGGCAGTTGTCAAGTACAGTGAACGAAATATTACTGAACATCTTATAAATTTGTATAAAATCTAGTGATAGATCTTAAAATAATACTTTTTAAATTCGCTTACAATTATATTGTGTTGATAATCCAGTATTAGTTTTATAAATATGGTAATTTCGGTCAGTCCATTCAGCATATATTTTCATTGCAATTATACTTGCTCTGAGACATATTTTTATGATAATGATCTATTTCCTGAACATTTTCATAATTGTGTAATTGTGTAAAGTGTAGCAGCTTAAATTTAAAGTCATTTTACTCGATTTAACAAACCTACCTAGTTTTTTAACATTTGGATAAGCGCTCCACATCCAAGGCATAAATTGTATCCATCTGAATAGATTTACAATGTTGCTTTAAAATTTTAATTCACTCATATTTAAGTGTTAAAAATTAACTTCTGCTTGATATTTTTTCATGACTTTATGCATATTTTATACGTTAAATAAGTCTATATAATCAATATCTTAATTTACCTTTACTTTGGTTACAAGTTTTTTAAATAGTTGCTGATTTTACAATATTAATTGAATAATGTATTTTTTAAATAAAAAATGAATTATTTTGATACGCTGCGTTTATCTGAATAGTTTATTTTCCATACATTTAATAATTTTAGACAAATATTTGTGAGTGTTTTACAAGATATTATTTCGAGAAGTATTTTCTACATTCATATGACATTTAATCAGTACTACTTAGCCTAGTAACAATTTTCTAATTAGTTCGTTCTTCGCTGATATGTGTTCTATCAACAAGGCAAATTTGTCTTACAGCCGCAACCATAAATAGGAAACACAAAAGATAAGTTAAGAGAATATACTAACCATCCATTTGCGTGGAAGAAAATAATTTTGTTTTACCACAGGCCTAACTTCAGGTGTTCTTGTACAATTACTTTTATGGTTCATACAACACAGATGTAGTGATTTTGCTCTAAGAACTTGTTCGTGTGAACGAAAATGCGATATTTTCAAGACAAATGATTACATGTTACATAATGTATACTGATTGTGGCAACTAACCTATTTGTTGTTTGTAACTACTTGTTTATAAAAAAATGTTTTGTAACTTGAATTTTAAATATGTTGTAAACGTGTCAATTTTATGCGTAGCTTTATAAATTTAGCAAGTGTTTAATCCAGCCCTGAGTGAATATCATCAAGGATTTATAATGTCTAGGGGCTGGAAAATTTCGCTAATTCAATGGCATGGAGGCTAGAATCCATTCCACTATGCACACTCAAGCACTGAGCATTTGTCAACTAGCTGCTACTCAGTGGAATAGGAGACAATGAACGAATGGACGGGGCTTGAGAATGCATAGTACAATTGATTCTAGCCTACAGATCATTGAATTCGCGAAATTTTCCAGTCCCTAAATCGCATACGATCGACAGATCAAATAAAAACTATTTATTCGTGCGGCTATGCCGACATAACAAAGGGGCAGGAGAATACATAGGCCATTGACGTCTATCTTATACCTCACTGGTTTGATATCGTTGTCCTTTGTGCGTTCGTGTTTATTTGTTTGTATCACACAAAAAAAAATTAAAGTGCAGTACTGTTGGCTATATAAGCCAACTTTGTATGTTAATGCTTGCGTTCATTCTTCGTTGTGTTGTTTCCGTATGATATTTGTGTGTTACATATTATGTATACTGGCTGTCTCTGTGTGTATTGTTTTAGCATTCGCTGTGTATAAGTGTGTGAACTTTACATTCCTCATCGCGATCATGGTGACATAAGATCATTCACAATTAAGACCTTTTTATGGCCTTCGCGAACGGCATTGACCACCAACCAAATATTATGATGCTGCATCTGGGAACTCTGAAATGTATAAACAATGTATTTGCTTGTCACATGGGAAGTTATATAGTAATAACAGAACTTCAGAAAACTGTAAACTTTAACAAGGCCTTTAAAAGTGCTAAGTGCTGACTACGTGAAACTTCAAAGCACATGCCATGTTGCATTTAGAGCGGTCACGGGACACGCACTTAGGCACACAGAGGCGGCCGTGTTGTGTTGGCCATACTGGCAGTCTGTAAACCTTAGCTCAGGTCAGTAACTAATTACATCTTACCTGTATGTGTTTCACCTCTGTACCTATATCTCTGTAACTATTCATTAAAATATGTTCTTTGTTGTTATGTGTAATTCTGTACTAAGAGAAATGTAAGTTTTGACATTGTCCGTAAGCATTAAACGCAAATTTCGTGCTGCATAAATTCGCATGTGTGTATTATTATTTTCTAGTGAAGAGCCATCCATTTTCAGGTGAATGTGGTCAGACAGTGGTTCGAAAGCCTGTTCAGCAGTTTTCATTGTGTGTTTTTTTTTTAACAATGGTGACGGTCTTCCCTGGAATAACCTGTCAAACGATACTTGTGATATAAATAAATACAACATTATATTTTTTGTAATGACTTTATGAATTACATATATGAAAGTTTTCTATAAACAGAAGTTACTATTAAGTATACCAAATCCGTTTAAAATGTATGCAATATTCCATGGAGGGTTTGTAACAAGGTAGGATTTTTCGCAAACCAAAATTGTTACTGCACTTCTAGTGTATATGTTTGCAATTTTTGTTCCTTTGTTTTGAAAAGAAGAGAACATTTTGCATAGAAACAATAACAGCATTGTATGAAAATGACAGTAAACACATGTTAACGAAAACGTTTTCTGTATGCACACATTTTATCTGACAATTTTATGATCTTAATTTCTTAGTTAGTTTCTTACAATAATTATGTCAGCTGTAAAAATAAACAATTTAATTTAAAATGTTCTCTGACTTTCGTCAAGTGACTCGTGTGACAGGTTATTCGACCGTTGGTTATTTTTTCCCCATTTTATGTAGCCTATTTATTTTTTGAATAATGCATTGCTTTAAGCATTTGTAAAAACTGTACTGTTCTCCAGGCTTAAACACAATATTATGCTCACTGAAAAAATCCCTAAGAAATACTACTTAAACTGTATTTAATCTTCACAAAAATCATTGCTTACATACCTAACCGAAATCCAAAGATAATAACATCATCTCAGATTTAAACAAAAAACATTAAGTGTGGTAAAATGTCAGCAAAGACGATATAAAATTTTTGGTTCCGTTCCTATACTTATTCTGCGCACTATCCTAAGGAAGAAATTTTGTGCTATGTTGCCATATATTTACACTTCAAGTGGATTCGGAAGCGCTTTCAGGTGGCAAGCTCCCGAAAGTCTTTTATAGGTTGCAAGAGTTGCCAAGCTGCCAGGTGAATGTCTGCTGACAGCGCTTTCGAAAGCCGTTTATAGATACGGCCATAAATCTCTGTCAGGCTGTTGTCTAGTAAAGTGTACTGACACCAGTATTCCTCATCGTGTAATGATGTACTGGCTGGCGAAATTAATGTTTTGCGTACTAACTTTATTCTGACAATATTATATTTAGGCCTACACGTTGTACTATTTCAAAATTCTATTTACGATAAATAGTATTTATAATGTAAAAGACATACTTCAAAATCACGTACAACAAAAAAATACTTTAAAATTTATGAGTACCATTTATTACTTTAAGTTATAATACGAGCCAAAAAAGTATATGTTTTAAGTTGTACGAAAAATATACGTTAGCCTATGTGTATAAAGTTGTAAAGTTGTATGGAAGTTTGACACTATGTGAAGATCGATGTACATAATATTATGACAGTGAAAATTATACCAACAGTATTGAATTCACGATATTAGTCGAGACATGTTTGAGTGACGACAGGGTAACGGTTTGATTAGGTTTATTTTCTGGCATAGGGAATCTTTGTAAAATGCCCTGTGCCTGTTATAAAATTTACTAAACCAAATTATCAATGGCTTAATTTTAAATTTTTAAGAAGAGTGAGATCTTTTAGATGCATGAAATGGTTATAAAGGTCCTGCACGAATGAAAATAATAGGTTGAATTTATTGTCGTAAATAACTGTTAAGTCCTGCGTGAGAATAAGATATAGACTACCAACTAAAACCTTCTGAGTAAAACAGTTTTGAAATTATTTATGTATGAGTGTGTACAACAGTACATACCTGTACATTTAACTGTCTGACATACATAAACATATGCGATCATTTTAAAGACCACGTGTTTTCTGTCATGTCCCGTAGGTATTCGGGTCGTGTATGCAACCAGTTGGATAGTTGGACTGACATAAGCATATACAATATAACCAAAGGAGGAAAGAGTTTATCACTGTGGCAACTGTCAATAAAGACAGGAAGGTAAAAAAATTGAATTGAATTTCCATATACATTGCAGCATAGCAAATTTAAGTTATGTAAAGGAGCAATACATTTACACGATAAATGTGTGCGGTTATTTCTTATTAATTTAAATAAGAAAATTTAGACGCACTTAGAGAATTTTTATTTTATGGTACTAGCCTACGTGATTAATGCTTATAACAATTTTAGAATAAAGTACGGTTCTAGCCATTATGTTAACCACCTGCGTCTCAGTACGCTTAACACTTACAACTTACACTACTGAGTATTTTTGTCTAATGTTTATTCTGAAACGTTTGTCGAACTTTCTATTGAACTTTCGTGTTCGAGTTAAGCAGAAATTTCTGTGAAATGTTTCTATCGTGCATGTGAATTTTGCTGTATCTACATACAGCTGAGTGAAGTTTCACTGACGTGTAAGAGAATTTTGCATTCGGTGCCGCAAATTTTACTTAGAAAATACATTTCAAATGTAATTTTATACTGCATAAAATAATAATTGTATACAAAGTAATTGAGGACTTAACATTCATAAGGGGATAAGTGCCAAAAGCTAAGTTTCGAGGTTATGACGAAAACAGTATATTGTGACTAAAAAAATTAACCAGGAATTATCCTAATGTGGTCACATAATTTCTACAATACGAAAGTAGTAGATAGAAGCAATCGAACAGTAATTAATACAAAACACATGTGAACATCAATAGGCCTATATATTTTTCCAAATAAATATAATGTGTTGATGTTAATCCAACCATGTAATTGTGCTGTTGTACGGCGCGCATGAATATCACTAGGAGATAGCACTTTAGGTATGTCTTAGACGTAATGTTTTGACACCTTTCTATGTACCTAACTCATTTTGTTGAAAATGGTACTTAGCCCCTTTTAAATGTTAAGTCCTCAATTATTTATAATATTACCTTAGACCAGTCAGTTAGGCCTACGCCTAAAGTTTACACCGCAATTCGTAAAGACGAAAATAAAATTGTAATGTCTAACCGACTTGTAGGGCCTATATAAAGTGGATAAATGTTCGCGTTTCCAGACGTCAGTACGATTCTTATCTACTATATAAAAATAAATGTTTTCTTGTATGTTTGTTCGTTTTCTTTGCGTTCCTATACCATTCATACGATTGCATGCAACTTTGATAGTTGTTGTGCGTGCCCTCAAGAATAATTGTGTCAAGAAATTGGGGTGGGTGGGGCAACGGAGTAGAGGGGAAGAATGCTACTAACATTATTAAATAGACAATGCAACATATGTCGGGACAGATAGTAAGTAATAGAGACATTTTTACATATTACAACTGTTTGCTTATAAATCAAAATTCAAAATATAAAATACGAAATGTACAGTAAATAAAAGCAACAACTGTAGACGACCACACAACCGGCTGGTATTATATTCATATACGTCAGTGCGAATCCTGCAAGCTACACTGTAAAAAATGTGTAAAAATACACGTACAAATAGTTGGTAGTTTTACATATTTGTAAGTGTAATTACAGAATACAATGACAGTAAGTGTAACTATACACAATTATTCTAGCTGAAACCAAAATATGTACAGATATTTGATTAAAAAACGCAAATGTATACACAAATTTACTAGAAATTTACATTTTTTAACGTACATGTAGAAATACAGTCATATATTGTAATATTACAGGCAATTTTGTGTTTTATAACAGCACTGTCTATGTATAAATACACTGATTCAAATGTAAAAATGATTGTTTCGCAGTGCAGTTTTGAAACGGCAAAATACTTATATAAATTTACTCGAGCAATTTGCGTTTGTATAGCACCGTATCAAGAAAACGATTTAAGCGTATTTTTAAACAGAAATCTTTAGTTATTTTACCGTCTCTGACGTAGGCTACATACATGATCACATATATATAAAAACTATTTATTAACACCTGAACTGATTATATTTTATTACGATGTGGTTTTCGCGAGATTTACGGTTTAAAATGTGCGAAACCTGTTGCCGTGTCTGTGAACTCAAATTTTACTCCAGTTTTACTGTGTTCATCTCAAAAATATTTCGCTAATCGAAGTTGTAGCCATTTTACAAAAAAAATTGTATGAACTTACTTGAAATCAATTTTTTTTTTAATACGGCAGTTGACTTGGTATAATAAGCTTGACGTCGCCCAATTATTAGGTCATGCCATGCTATATATTAGTTGTGCGGTTCAGCAACATTACGCGTGGTAAGGAGGAAAATGTTTTCCCATGCTCACTTGAAACAGCTTGCTAAAAGTAATCCCCATGAATGCCTAAATAACTAACTAAAGGCGCAGCCTACCGCAATTTTCATCGCCATTTTTTTTATTTTTTATTTGCACCAGACATTTATTCTTATTTTAAGCACAAAATGTGACTAAAATTGGCTCTTATGAAATTTTTTTTATCTCTCATAGTTTTCGCGTAGTTGCTTGTTAAATGCATACTTTGCATGTTTCCATTTTAAGGACTTCACTTAAACCAACTGATATTCTAAACTAAAAAAAATCACAATGGATAAAGATATTGCAGGCTACAATGAGATGCTCATAAAAACAAAGAATAAAATAAAATTTGTCTTTAAAAATAACATATTACGTTTTTTAAATGTTTATTTTCAGTTTCAACATTTTTTTTAAATACAAATAATTGGTATTCTTTATTTTTATGAGCATGACATTGTAGTCTGTAATATCTTTATCCACAGTGAATTTTTTGAGTTTGGTAAATCAGTTGATTTTAGTGTAGTCCTTAAAACGGAAACATGCAAAATATTACTTTAACATGCCATTACGCAAAAACTATGAGAGATAAAAAATTTCATAAGAGCCAAATTTAGTTATATTTTGTGTCTAAAATAAGAAAAAAATATCTGGTACAAATAAAAAATAAAATAATGGTGATGAAAATTGCCGTAGGCACGGCCTTAAGATGGCTATTTAAACTGGAATGAATGGATCCCATATTACAAATCACATTGGTTAGCAACTATCGGTGGTCTCGTGGTTACGTTCGTTAATCCCTATCTTTAGGGTCGTGGGTTCGAGCCCTCGAAGGTTCAGAAAATTTCGTTAATTGATAATAGTCATAAGTAACTCGGGTACGAGTCACTTCAGAAATTAATAAATCTTTTAGATATAACTTACGTTATAGTTCCAGAAAAAAATCAAGAATTTTTACCAGGTTGCCAGTTTATTTCAAATATAGGCCTACTGTATTTTATTTTTGTTCACATTTAAAATTTTTTAATTTAATTTTTTTTTCCTTTGAGGTACGGGTTATTTACGACATCACTGTGTTAAAATACATGTACCGTAGCACTATTATTATACACGCATTTTATTGTATTTTACCGTTATGTATTGTAAAAAGACACGTACATAAGTCGTGTAAAATTACACGAACATGTGTGGAGATTGCGCTGCCATGTACATTCGTGTAAATTTACACAATTTTTCCAGTGATATGATACACAATGCTAAACTGTAGACTGATGCACAGTGAACAGGGTACGGTACAGGCAAAATTTCCTATACATCGTGTATATGCAAGTATGCACAGAGGAAAAGGTTTGTTACAGTCACCCATAATATATACGTATGTACAGGATGAAGCAAGTATGAATTGATCGAACTAAACCGTTCTTATCTTAGCAATACATGAGTGGTGTCAAATATTTGCTTCGTTGTTGTAACAAAATATAAATGTAACTTAACGGTATACCATAGTTTTATGAGAATTAAACCTGCGCGTTAGACAAATATTTGGTTGAATCCAACTTCACACTCTTGTTTCGCCACATACAAATAAGTACATGGTTGGCTATACCAAGCATTTTTCTCTGAGTGTAGGAAGTAGACTGGCAGGAGATTTCCGGGAAAAAATATGAAGAAAATGTACTGACCAACTCTGCCGTAAAACAATTATTCAGGGACCACTCTTACAATGTGTGGTTTCCTACGAGCGAACTCATTTTATGTTTATTTCAAAATGTTTGTATAATTTAGTTATTCAGTTGAAAATTGTAATATGTTAAAATGGTTTCAATATTCACAAGAAATTTACTCATGCCTGGAGACGCAAAAAAATTACGGGATTGATTTAGCAGTAGGCTAGGCTTCACGATACTATATTCACCTCTGCGAACTATGTAATTGGCTGTCACTACAGTGAGAAACATTTTCCTCTTTTAGTTACAAATGGTTTCTACAAGAACAGAGTTTTATGGAGCGAGACAGATAACATGTAGTTTTTCAAATTAGTGAACATATGAAGTCTGAGATGAATAAACCGACGAAATTTCCGGTTTCGACGTATTCTACTCATGATACGGTAGGTAAGTTAAAAACTGTTTTAGGTGGTAGGTTAGGTAATGATAACATACGTGGAACAAATATATTACTATACACAACAATATTTAAAATAAACTTATGATTAGAAACATTTTAAGTTGTAACTTTTAAGTGAGGAAATTAACATTTTCAGTATGTTCAAATTGACACAATATCCACTGCAGTGAAATGTCAGTCCGAACATACACGAAACTTTTAAAGCTTTAAGGTAAGTATTGGTTTATTTGGCTGCTTCTTAATAAGGGCATCGATGAAAATTTTCAACACGACCTAAATATATATATATATATATATATATATATATATATATATATATATATATATATATATATAGTAAAAAATTAAAAGCACATTAAAGCGAATGTGTTTACTTACGAATTCTGCTTGCTTATTGCAATGGCGTTGTCTGCAAAACGATTAATGTTTGCAATTTTAGTACATAAACAATTATATTTACCCGCACGCCATTTTGACTTTCAATGTCTTTATCAATTTTAGTTACCACAATTCAATAAGCTTAGAATGCATACAAGAAAGACAAATGCCTCACAAACGTGTTATGCCAGCGTCAACAAGTGTTTTATTGCAATGGCTGAGAAAAAAAACAGGAAATATTTTATGATGGTAACAAGTGTTTTAGAAATATTGTAATAACCATTCGCGTTTTTCTACACACCAATTTTTGAAAGGCCCTTGTAATCAAAGTCATATTTCGCAAGCTCGTATATCTCAGTTATAATGTATCATTTTAGAGTTCTTGCGAAATTTAGGTTGCTGGTCACCATACCAACATACGTGCCTTAAAGAACAAACAAATTTTTAAGAAAAAGAAATATATTTACTTAGTTTATCTTAGAAATTTAAGGCATTCAGCGGCCGAAGTTACGACCGTCTGAAAGTGTATGTAGCCTCTGTGTGTAGGGCCCATACACACGTGCACAGACATATCCACATAACACAGTGTATTTGTGTGTCTGTGAGTGTGTGTCACTCTTCAGAAGTGGAATCTGTTGATCAGATTTCATCAAACTCGGTTTACATATAGGCCATAGTACTAAGTAGGCCTATGTCTTTGTTCACGTCTAGTTCTTATTTTCAAAATGGTGGCCATTTAAAATTTTTTGGCACTATGTACCTCGGGAAACATTTATTCGAGTAAATTGTAATGTATACTAAATTCAGCTAATCATTGTATGTGGGATAGTGTAACGTTGTAGGTCGGCCATTTTGAAAGATAGCAGGACAAGAAGAATAAAATATTTTATTTATAACTTAGGCCTATTTATAACTTTAGGCCTTTATTTACACCAATCTTAATCCAAACTTTCATTTTGTACGGTTTATTGTCGTAGGTTCACTATTTTGTTAGATAGCACTACATTAGGGCCTAATGAACATATTTGTCATAATCAAAAACTATTGGACCTATAAAATTCTAATATCATATAATGACAGTTCATCATTTGAGCTTTGATTTTTTTGGAGTTGGTCTACCATTTTAGAAAAATAGCATGACACAAACACAAAAGGACTTGATAGTTATATCTAATTAGCCTATATCAACTTTCGAGAATTACTGGACTGATTCTAACCAACTTTATGTTATGTCAGCTAATTATCCAAGTTTTGATTTAAGACGTGTTTATTGTTGTTATGTCTACAATTTTGTAAGGTAGCACATCATGCATTTATAAAGACTTTAAGGCGTAATTAGATAGCATCTGGAGTGCTGTAAACTAATTTTGTATTTAACAGTTAACTACGAAACCTAAATTGTTGTAGCGTTGAACATTTTATTACTTTTTTTCTTACCTTTTGAATGAGAAACATTTTTGTCATATTACGGGGAAGCACAAAACCAACAGTAAACCATTAGTTTATATATTCATCAACAAAGCTTTTATTTTAGTAGGATATATAGGGTATACTGCTGCGTTCGCCATTTTGGAAGACAACTCGATTAAATACATAAATACAATAAGACTTTTACAGTCATATTTCGTGAACTACTGGACGTATTGCAAGTAAAATTTAAATTTAATTAGCCAAGTTTTCACTAAAGTGTGGTTTATTGTTGCATGCTATTTTGGAAAACAGTATGACAGGACATGTAGGCTACCAATGGACCGATTAGTAACACTTTCAAATTTTTTAAACTTAAAATTGAAGCTTTGATTTAAGTGGGGTTTATTGTTACAGGTCTGTCATTTTTAAAGATAGCAAGACATTTATGAGTAAATGTTTGATATGTTTTAAGAAATACTCGCTCGATTGTATGGTTGTAACCTCTTCGGTCAATTTACACCAACACTGAGGAAACCAAACTAAATAGCGATGTTGATAACTTCTTCTTAAATATTAAATAAAGTTTAACCATTGCACGTTTCTTCGGACTTATTTCCACTATAGGCCCTACGCGGCTTTTTGCTCGAAACTGAATTTCATCGTAGAACATTGCAATAGCTGCTGTGAGCGCATTATGGCTTCGCTGACCGTTTTGGTTCAGTTTCTGGATAACTGTGGAAATAAGTTGAAGTTTTGTTTGAAAGGAATGGGCGACGAAGCCACGCTGGTGCGGGCAGGTCTCAGGTAGGTGTCAGGTAGCGCTCACGTGACTGGTGAGAGGAGGGGTCGTACCTGCAGAGGTAGCCAATAGAAAGGAGTCCGTACAACGTCCAGTGCGGCCGCCAGGTCAGGAAGAAAGCAACACCAACTTCAAGTTTTTTTTTCTCCTGGTAGACAGCTGGAAAAGTTACGAGGTCGCTTGACCAAACACTCTTATTCTTTAGAATATTTTTTATATTTGTACAAAATACGGTTTATTTTACAGACATATATTGTGACTATTTTATTATAGTTAGAATTGTTTAGCTTTCGAAGTTTTTTATGGTTGCATGTCGAAATCCAAATTTTCTAAAAATTGTTTTACACTTTAAAGGAAAACAAATTGACTTGCGCCGTACTGAAATAAATCCACACTAAATAACGATGTTGTAGGCTACAACGTTTCCTACATGAAACCAAAAACAAATACTGTGTTTTAAAAAATTCTTGATTTTTTTTAATTTTGATTTCAAATTTCAGAAATGTTTTAAAATACAAAATATTACATTTTTGTTTTTATGTGGGAGACCTTGTAGCCTACAACAATGTCATTCCGTGTGAATTATTTAATTTCGGAGTGAGTCAGTTGGTTTTCGCATAAAGCATAAAAGCGTTTTATGAAATTTTGGAATTTGACATGCTATTATAAAAAAATACGAAAGCTAAACAATTTTTGCTGTAGTAAAATATTTTCACAAAATATTTTTATAAAAATAAACCACATCTCGTACAAATATAAAAATTAATCAAACAAACATTTTCTGTCAAGCGCTTTCTTAAGAGGAGGCCTGACAGGCGCATGTACGGCGTTGCAGCGTGTCACACGTATTTTTTTACGCGAAACTGTTCAATTTATTTATATTATGTTTATCTATGAAAAGAACACATACTTGAAAGTATGCTTCTATAATTTAAAAAATTCAACACATTGTTGCAAACATGATTTTCGGGCCTCTCAAACTGGCTAAAAACTGTTTTTTTAGACTGCTGTAAGTCCGAAAATATTACCTGAATTTGTAGAGTGCGAAGTGCAAAGTTATGCGTTGGTTTATACTTCATACTATTAAAAAATAAAATGTTGTGGTCAACGCTTAAGAGGGCGTGGTAAATAATTCAAAGCTGAAAGCATTAATCTATAACTGTACGTTTTTTTGAAGCCAATTTTCAAAAATTAAACAATAACAATCCTAGACAATGGTTTTAGCCAACGTTTTAAACTAAATTGTTTCCAGTATTACAAACTTCTGAGGCACAATCTCTGACATCGGAACCTCGTGCATTTAACTGCGGCGAAAGAAATCACGCGTAACGTATTAGTAATTCTGGATAAATATTTACTCATAAAGTTGGCAAATAGCCTACTATTATCTTGGATTGTCATTGAGTATTTTATCCATATTGGCTTCGAAAAAAGCGTAGAAATCAATTGATGTTTTCAGCGTTTATTTATCTACCACGCACTCTTAAAGTCCCGTAGGAAAAAGACTACAAGGAAAACCGTGCACGCTGTTCGGCACGCTGCGAATAGAGGCGATATGCTTCTCGTCTAGCGTGGGACACTGGCTCTTATCGCTACGCTGTTCCCACGCGTCAAAGGTGGAAATTCGACACCGGAGAAGACTCCTCTTAGTACATTGTACCATGAACGTCGAAAATGGACGGATGAGAAGGCACCAAGAATCGTCTGTGCTGAACCATCGAACACATCACGCCAGTTTTCTCTTACCTCATTTAAGAACTGCATTACTGAGGTGAGTGAGAGATTTTGGTCACCGCTGTTGAGGGGTGACTTAAGGTAAATATGAAGCAGCACCGAAACCGTGAGTATCAGTAGAAACTATGATTATAAATCGTTATGTAATTATATTGCTATTAAAACGTTCCCTTAAAAAGAGTATTATGGTAATAAAATAAAACTAAGTAAAAATAAATCACAAGGACAATGGAATGTAATCAATGAAATCCTTACAGTCAGTAAAACAACTAATCAAATAAAACTGACACAATAAAATTTAAAAAGAAAGAGTATAATACAAGTGATGATATCTCTAATTGTTTAAATGAATATTTTACGTCAGTCGTTCACGAGCTTGATGATATACATATAGGCCTACCTAAGTCAAATAATGAACCAAAAATTATCCAAATTTGTACTATATCATCGTTTTTAGAACCAGTATGCAGAAGCGATGCGCACCTGACAGCCTGTCAGTGCAAGACAGCACAGTGGGGCGCTGTACATCCCTGACCGGCCAGACGACCGCTAACAGCGCGCCACCCCCAGGCACATTCCATTGTCCAGGCAAGACAAGGGATTACTGGGGTCGCCCAGCGAGACTGCACCTCAACCAGGAGAAGGCAGTCTCTCCCGGTACGCTGAATAGAACAGTTTACATGCGTCCAGCCAGTGCGGTCTTGTAAATGTGTGGATGTAAATATTGTATATATTGTGTAAATACATGGCTCGTGTCCGGCAAACATGGTGTACTTATTATGTCCTCACCTCCTCGGTAAAGTGGTGACCCCGACGTGATCGGGCAACGCGAACGCCGCGCCGCGCGGGCAGTACCAGGTCACGGCAGTGCGCGCGCACCCGAGTAGTGGAAGCACGAGCGTTTTGCACCACACCGATATTTCGTGGCGCGCTTCCGCGAGTCGCGGTGATACAAGTAGTAGGTACTACTGAGTTCTGCACCACCCAGTTCGTCCG
>PNEQ01107198.1:9341-49346 GCA_003012365.1 Medauroidea extradentata | reverse complement strand
TATTAAGGCAGCCAAGAACCATGTAAAACGTGTGGTGGGTGACCAGGCCCTCACCTTCGAGGAATACTCCACGTTATTCACCCAGGTGGAAGCAGTGTTAAATTCTCGCCCTCTGTGTCCTCTTAGTAATGACCCCAACGACATGGAAGCATTGACTCCGGGTCATTTTTTAATTGGTGCAACTCTTACTGCTTCTCCTAGTCAAGACCTCACTGATATTGCAGTAAACCATTTGAGCCGTTGGCAGCTCATTCAGCAAGCCACACAACATTTGTGGAGGAGATGGAGCCGGGAGTATGTGAACACCTTGCAACAGCGACTGAAGTGGACTCGCTGTTGCAGTAACCTGGAAGAGGGCCAACTTGTTATAATCAAGGACGACAACCTACCACCCCTCAGGTGGCAACTCGGCAGGATCTCAAGCCTCCATCCAGGAAAGGATGGGGTAGTGCGAGTTGTCAGTGTTGCTACTGGTCAAGGAACATTCAAGCGGCCAGTAGTGAAGCTGTGTCCTCTTCCTGTCCATTGACTGGGCTACTATCAATTTGTAAATATGTATAGTTGAAATGATGGGCTTCACCCTTCTTTTGGTGGGGAGTTATGTTAGTGACAGTAACTTGTAAGGATTTTTATGTCTGGTGTGAAGACTTGAAAGTTAGCACTAGTGAGAAAAAAAAAATGGCGACTGTGATAATGTGATACAGTGCGCGCTCGCGAGTTTGGACAGGAATTTTAGGACGTTGTATTCGGTGGCGGGATCCCGCGATTCGGTTTATGCATTTAGTGAACTCTGTTGAGATTATGTATTGGTCCTCCGGGAATTTCGACGATAGTGAGGTGCGTATACGTCAAGGTTGAAGAACACAAAACACAGTTTGTGCGCGGTCATGACGTTTCACTGGCCAAGTCAGCTTCCTCGTGCGGCGAATGATTACACACTGCAGTATGGTGGGCAGTAAGTGGTTGTTTGTGACAAGTATACCTAGCAGCCGAGGGGTGAACTAGGGTGTGGTAGGAAATTTAAATGAAAGTTATCATATGTTGAGGCCTGGTGGTTGTCTGGACTTTGTGATATGCTGCCCAGCACCTCAGTTGTGCACTATTGTGTGAAGGTGGTAAGTCTCTCACCACTCTGGTGTTGTAACATGAATCAAAAGCGAGTTTTTGGGCGGCTGTATGTGCAGCAACTGGTTTAACTTGAAGGTTTAGGCTGGAAAAGGCTATTACTTGTTTGGTATCAGTTCTGTGGCCATTCATCCGCTGTCTTTGTGTATTTGTAGTGATGCCAATGTATTCAGCATCGCACTGTGTGCACTGTAGTTGGTAGCTAAGGTGTTTGTGCTGCAGCTGTAGTTGTCTTAAATTGAATATGTACGATTGGTGAGTCTGCTATGGAAAGATGTGGAGGGCTGATGTATTGCACGGGTGCTGCAGCGAGGGTTATTGCAGGGATGGGAACCTCTGGGTGAGTTGATTGTGTTGAGAACAGGGTTGGGTGGTAGTTTGAGGAGCACCAGTTTGTTGCGTAGGTTCAGAGGTCATCTAAAAACCAGTCCTGGGGATTTGGAGAACAAGTTGTGGGTCAGGAGTGAAGAAGAGAGTATTTTGTGGCCACAGTTGAGGATAGCCTTTGATTTTGTTGAGGCCTTCGTGATAAGGTACTGACGCGTGTCCCTTGCGCTAGACGTTCTGGGTTGCAAGTAAGATCGCTGAATGCAAGCAGTGTATGAATCTAGAAGACCTTTGAGGTATAGAGCATGAGATACTGGGGTGGTTCTTCTAGAGTAGTTAGTAATAGAGTTATCCTCGACCCAGCGAGTGACTACTGGGTGAGCCAACAAGGACAAACTCTACTTGCTAGCGCAGGGTGTCATCTTTACATAATATAGGGCAAGGCAGATATCACTCGCCTTGCATTTGATATCAAGGGTTGGTACACAGGTTAATCTCATGAAAGGAGAAAACAAGGTAATTCATTTTCATAGGGTGTTTATATTCACAAACATAAGTTACAGCACTTGTCACAGCATAATGGATTTAACACTTCTAGGGTACCTACATGGTTTACAGCATGGGTTTGTGTCGGTCACAATTTGAGGACATACATTACAACACTTGGATCTCAATATGAAATACAACAACAGGATAGGACAATAATAATGACAAGACAACTTGGAAATACAATACTAGTTCCACAGGACATATTATGATGCATACGACTTTACATGGCACTCCGGGCCGTTCAAATACTGGGCAAGAATTAAGGCCTTACTTGTGGCTGAAACTGTGTGGCGATCATCTCTTTGATCCCGAGAGGTTTACAATATTCATAGCCTCTTTTACATAATGGCGCTGCGGCCATTTTAACAATACTAACATAAATACTGCATTACTGGTAATTAAGCGGTGATCTCTCTGATCCCTGGGAAAGTTTACTACATTCCGTAACTTTCGATAAACTTTACGAGACTGGGGAGTGTAAGCTAACACTTTAAAACTGGCAACGTGCATGGATGCGAAGTATTAGGCATAGTGGCTTGAAGAGCACACAGGTTAGGTAACCATGCTAGGAAGGTTAAGTCTCAACTCATAAACATGAAGGGTGGTGGGTTGAGATATGGGCAGGATCCAGGGCTCCCTTCGCAAGAAGCCACTGGAGGGTTCGGGGTGTTCCCTTTACAAGAAAGCTGCCCCTGGATGTAGGTAAAGGTCAGAGGGTTCCATTTTCAAGAAAGCTCCTCCAGGAGATAAGGTAGTATGGAGGGTTCCCTTCACAAGAAACAGCCTCCGAGATTAGAGTGGGGCGTTCCCTTCGCAAGAAACAGCGCCCGAAGGGATGAGAGGGTTCCCTTCACAAGAAACAGCTTCTCGAGGAGATTGGGGCGTTCCCTTCGCAAGAAACAGCGCCCGACGGGATGAGAGGGTTCCCTTCACAAGAAACAGCTTCTCGAGGAGATTGGGGCGTTCCCTTCGCAAGAAACAGCGCCCGAAGGGATGAGAGGGTTCCCTTCACAAGAAACAGCTTCTCGAGGAGATTGGGGCGTTCCCTTCGCAAGAAACAGCGCCCGACGGGATGAGAGGGTTCCCTTCACAAGAAACAGCCTCTCGAGGAGATTGGGGCATTCCCTTCGCAAGAAACAGCGCCCGAAGGGATGAGAGTGTTACCTTTGCAAGAAACAGCCTCTCGAGGCAAGGGTAGGTTAGGTTGAGGGGGAGTGCCAGGTTGGCTCGGCCCGAAGGCCGAACCTCTGACGGCTGACTAGCCCCTCCTTATATACTGGCCAGAAGGGCCGAAAGTAACGTTAGCAAAAATGGCGGCCGAGCCGCACGAGGCTGTCTGCATCTACAGGTGTGCCACACTCGCACAAGGGAAATTCTCTCTCGTGGCACAACTGAGTAAACAAGTATCCCGACTGATATAAATAATGCTCATGTTGCCGTTAAACACTATAATTAATACACAAGAACATTTATATAATTATAAAACACATTTTAAGTAATAACAAACAAGTACAATTTATATTTACGTGCGTATTTCCCGTGATCGCTATTTAGTGCACTTTTACAGAGTCCGTGCACAGGATTGGCACCACTGGTGAAACACTCGGCCGTATTTTGTAAACAAACACTAGTACAGGTTAATAAATGTTACAAAGGCACTTATACATGGAAAACAAAGACTGGATAAACACTTGGGCGTAAGTAAATACTGTTATACAAATAAAGCTTCATCTTCACAATCTTACATGCTAAGATATTATTCTTACGTAAAAATAAACGGCAACACGGCAATCGGCAAAGGTGCGGGCGAAAGCTAGTGCTTTTAGGTTAGAATAGTTAAGTGTTAAAAATCGGGGCGAGCGTTAACGTAATTTGTAATTATACGTGACGGCGTGGCGTCAGTACTGCCAGAGGGATGTCAGCATTAACTGTCTCTGGTCTGTGATCTCTTGTTGGAAGTGACTTGCTGAATCTGTCAACAAGGGGTTTGGACTATCCTCTGTCAATAAATGCTCTGGTTATTTGGTTACACTGTGTGTTCAGATCATTTTCGGTTGAACATATGTGTTGGCTCTGGTTGCTTGACAGCTACCACCCCTTATACTGCAAGAAACTGCTTCCATGCAGCCAAGTCTCTCTACAAACACACTAAGATGGAGGATGAATGACTTCAGACAATAGTGCAGACCTTGAGACGCTGGAAACTAGCCCATCAGTATATCACAAAATCCAGGCAACCACCAGGCCTCAACGTACGATAACTTTCATTCAAATTTTCAGCCACACCCTCATCGCCCCTTGGCTGCTAGTTACTTATCAACCACCGCTTACTGCCTGCAATACTACAGTGTGTAATCATTTGCGACCCGAAGAAGCTGGCTTGACCATAAAAACATTACTACGCAAAATTTGTGTTGTCCATCTGTGTTTAGTATTCTCCTGCAAGTACGAATCAGTAAGTACTTGTGCATGTCTGTATACACGTTTTAGTAGGTAAATAAAAGTTGTAATAGTGGTGGCATTCTTATAAGCCATACTCTTTATAACGAGGCTGTACAGTACTTTCAGCTATTCAAATTTAAAAAAATTCACTTTATTTGGAAGTTTTAGTATTTGATTAAAAAATGTAACTTAAACCTTTTAAGAAGTTCTCTATTTCATTCACTTCCATCACAAATGTCTTAACAGAGTTGTATGGTACCTACTTTAATTTAGTTTTATTTTGGACACCTATTTATGACGAAAGTGTTAATTATCTGCCTGTTTTTGCAGCCCGTGGACAGAACCAGCAGAGGAAAAGTCATACATGGGAGGTGATCAGACACAAGGACAGGATGAATGGCTCCAGGTTGGAGCATTCGGATCAACATAAATCCAGAAAGGTAAACCTGGCAACATACGTCATACCTGAACAAATGCACCTGAGGTACTGTAGTTCTGGATATGAGCTGTAAAGGTTTAAATGTGTCTAAATTGTGTGACTTGTGCAGTGGTTTGGTAATATGTGCTATCATCAAGCAGTTTCATGTTCTGGCAGAATTAGTGAGTGGCTGTGTGTGAGGGAGTGTGCGCACATTTAAATACATGCGCATGCTAGGTGTGTGACCTCGTCTAGTGTTATTACTGTTCGAGTGGTATTTGTTTTTGTCGCCTACATACCTAGTTTGGAAGTGCAAATGTGTGGTTACAGGCAGGGCAGCTGCGGCCAGTGGAGTCATGGCCCTCCAAGTCCCTGCCTACGACTGCTGGCAAACAGTTCAACAGCTACAACCACCGGTATGGCACAGTGACACAGTCTGCACTACTAGAGCTGCGCTACAACTGCAACAGGCCCCCAAGTATGCCTTGCAGCCATTAACACGACAATACTTTCCACTCCATGTTTACAAGCTTTTACTATTCATTTTATCTCTTAGGTGATAGATATTTTATATGCATGTTTTTTTTCTAGTTAATTTTTATTTATAGACATTTTATGGAATCTGTAAGATTCCTGAGGAGAACCTTCGAAAAAACCAAAACCTTCCAAGTAAAATTTTAGTACTGTAATAATTTTTTACGTACTTAACAGTAAGTTACTGTGTATGAAAATGTTAGTTATACATTAGCAAAGTAAGCTTCAGCTCTCTACATGAAGTAAAACGAATGACATTAGCTGCCAAAAATTTATTTGTTCCTTTGGTAACAATATTATGTACGTACCACGTGAACAAAATTTAATGTATACCTTAAGTGTAAGTCACTTAGTTTTTACTGAATTTTCTAGTCATATTTGTATGTCTTTTATAGTAATTATAAGAGCTGTTTTGTAACAAATGCAGTATGTTTTTTAACTAAATCTTACTGCCATGTAAAAATGTGTTCAGAAATTTCTTACCCTGTAATAAATAAAGTCTAAATAATATTACATACTATTTGTTTATAGAAATTTTTATACAAACACTATTGTATTATAAATTAATTCACTGTCAGCAACACAAATAATGCCTTGTACAGTAAACTCTCAGATCTGGATCCTGATAATTCACATTACTGAGAAATCTATTGTGCTGTACAGTAACAAAACAGTAAAATTTAAATGCTAACCTGTACTGTTCTGCTACAGCAGAGATGCCGACTTCTGACAAGACCTGTCAGCGACAGAACCATTTGCTTACCAGTAGTTTTCAGTACATAGTAATAAAAATTTATTTACAAATACTACACAAATTTTCGTACCTGAACACCAGCATTTGTGCATCATGTCTACTACATGTTTCTGTAAAAGTTCGCACTCAAGCAAGAATATTTATTGTAAGTATCACAGCACAGAATACAGTATTAATAAAAGTGTGGTATACATATTTACTTGGTGGTGTCGCCTAGCACAAAATGGTGAACTACCACAATCTGTCAAAATAAGATATATTACAGACAATGTTTATCAACACACATTACGTATCACTATTAGAAGTATAAGTGCAATGTTTATTTTTTTCTAGCTCGTGCCTCTTGAGCTTTCTTTGGAACAGGGGGCTGACAGAATAGCGCCAGTTATGCTCTCATTGGCAGTAAGTACCTGGGATAGTGCCAATATTGTGAAAAATATGTTCTTGTTTACAAAGTGTTTGTTCACATCTAAATGCTTTTTCCCATGTGCGAGATATTGTTGTATGTTTGTGCTTGTGAAAGGGTGATAGCAGTAGACTACAAAATCATTTTCGTTAGTACAGTCAGGTCGCGTAACTATGGGACCTTGCTACAACAAGGCAATTGTGTATGTATTCTCTATCCCTGTCAAATAATTTTCTTTAAATAAAATCAAATGAGGGGGGGGGGGGGAAGGCAAGATATTGCAAGTAAAACGTTACCGTAAAATGTGGTGAATAGGGACAAAATTAGAAACCAATTCCGAGCTTTGTCGTAAAGCACGTTATATTTTAATACAATATTCTTTGTAGGATACTGTAATTAACTTACCAACATTAATAAAAATAACTGGTTTTAAAACAGTCTACTGGAACTTTTGATTTGGAGTTTTGTCCCTATACTCCCCATTTTACAGTATTTAAAAATGTGTTTGCTAGGATGCAGCAAAAAAAAAAAAAAAAAAAAGTTGGCGAGTTCCATCAACCAGTAAGCCACAACTGTACAAGCAAAATAATTGGTGTAAAACCTTCAATAACTGTTAGAATACGCTCGCGAGGCACACCAACATGAAAGCAACCCTTTCGTTAATACAAGTGCACTTGTCTGTGCCTAGCAGGAAGGTTACTGAATTAGAAGACACGTCAGGGTCACCTTTGTAACTCTGGCCTTGTGTCTCGCTATAGATCCACAAGTTACTATTATCTTTCTTTGAAAATATATAAAGGCGGGAAAAGGTCTGCTAGGGTACTAATTAGTATAAAATGTAGATAGGAGTGTACAAGTACTTACAGAGCTGTACTGCACGTAGAGGAACATTTAACACTTACGGACACACATTTTGCGCGACCGCGCAAAATGTGTGTTGTCCATAAGTGTTATATGTTCCTCTACGTGCAGTACAGCTCTGCAAGTACTTGTACACTCCTATCTACATTTTATAGTAATTATCTTTCTTTCTTCTTCCTCGTACAGTTTCGTTTTCAGAAACATCTTGTGGGTAAACTTACATTGAATGTATATATTTTTTCTTTGTTTTTTGATTTTACTTCTGATTGTGTATTATTGCTTTGAATTAAAAAAAAAAGTATTCTATATTTTGTCCAGTCTTAGTATGGACAAAAACAAGACAATAGCCAGTAAACATACGTCCTGAAATGCATACCTGAAGAGTTATGAGCACATGTTCATCTTCGCTACCACGAAGCAGCATTTCTTCTAATGTAATGTGTTTCCTACAACATACGAACTGCACGTATCCAACATCACTATGGGAGGTGCTAAATTTGGTGTCCACACTTAGTATGGCACGTTTTTACCAGAGGTCGTAGGGAATCGTGCACTCTGTGAAAGACACCAGCTTGATCTCGGAGATGACGTGCTCATGTAGTGTTTGTATATCATTTACGGAGGTTGCATACACACAACCAAAAATCCAGGGGCTTAAGGTCAGCAGAACGAGCAGGCCAAGATACAAGACTTCACTGACCAATCCAATGCCCACTGAAAGTGTGTGTGTGTGTGAGGTATTATTGGACATTTATTGGTGCTTCTTCAACCGTGTGGGGATTTTCAGTGGCGCCCACGTTTGTTCTGGAAATGACAATCCGGTCTCTGTGGAAACCAGCCTCATTTGTGAACAGTATCTTTGTTGTGAAATTTGGATCATTACCACATCTTCGCAACACTTACCCTCAGAACTACAATCTAGCAGGATGGTCTTCTAAGAGCTTGAACACGCTGCACATGATATGGGTATAGCAACTGTTCTTGCAGGATCGCCCATACAAGAAGATCACTAACCCCAACAACTTCTGCAATGCTACGTACACTAGTTCCAGGATCGTCTTCTACTCGTTTTAGTACTCTCTCCTCCACAACATGCATACAAACGATGTATGACCTATGTTACTGGAGCAATGGAGCCAGAGTCCACTAGTCGTTAAATAATTGTGCAGGTGGTAGCCTACATTGTGGATATTTTCCAGCATACAGAACACAGACTTGTCGGTTGCTTCCATTTGCCAGACCATAACAGACAGTCACACGTATAAAGAAAAACAATTTTGGGCATGAATGACTAATAATGTAAACAAATGCTTTTACTGTTGCCATCTTCACCCCCCTTCCACCGACCACTTAACTCTTACTTAACATTAGTCAACCTGTATAACTAGCAGGCGATTGTCTGAAAGATATTTTCCTTGAGATAAGGCCAGTAACTCGTATAGTCTTGGTGCACGACCTTTCCCATTTTCAGAGTTATAAAACACGCACACATCTTATATTATATTATCAACCTGCACATCACTGTGTCAATAAACCAATATTATATAAATATCATTTATCATCTTGTGCCTCAAATCAGTTCTTTAGTTTAATCAGCTGCATTTATGAGAGGATTTGCATGTCTACCATAATGTTGCATGATCTAAGGATTGTGAGTCATTTTTGTAAGCGGAATTTTGGATTTCCACTATTTTTTTTTTTTTCATGTATGTAGTATAAATATTATTTGTAGTGTTCCTCTACTATGGCCTTGAAGCTGTCCGAGGGCACTATAAATGTTAAATAAATAAATTCTTTCTCTTTCCTAACACACCACACTCATCTAATATGACTGCATTTGCTACTTACTTTGACTAATTTTTACAAGTACAATGTGCAAGAATAGCTTTGGTGTAACTTGCTCCTGTGTGCGGTGAAAAACTTTCGAGTGTGGTTCATGAGTTACGCTCACGAGCCAGAACCATAAGTGAGGGAAGCCTTAAATGCCAGGTGCTAGTATCAGGTGTTGATGTTGGACAAGTCAGTCATAGCATAATAGTTAGCTATAACAAACTGCCACAAATTTCAAACATAAGGTTAATTCTATTGAATGGTTTAGGTGCAGTTTGTTTCCTTCTGGCTGCAATGTTAAAACTGGGACATTCCTGCATTAGAATGTGCTAAGCTAAGCCAATGTAACAAATTTGCTGTGTCTGCCTCAGTTCTTTTTGAGAATTTTCCTTATCTGTAGTACACTTTTGTGTAAAAGCTAATAATTTACTAAAATTCTTTTTAAACTCTAAATACATTTTTTTTTACAAATAGCTACTATATTATCTTCAAAACATTTTGCAAAGTACATACATTGTGGGGGATAAAATGTTTTATACAAATTACAGTAAATACATTACAATTAATTTTGTACTATAATACCAATATAAACACTATGCACACAATATACTCCTAACTTTAGTTAGAGTGTGATTTGTAAACCTGAAATGGCTTACTTATTTCACAAAGACAGTAAGAGAGCTACACTGGCAATGTTAAGATTGGTCAGGGTTGCAGGTACTGCAGCGTTCCCTGTCTAGGATCTGTTCACTGGTGAGATATGCTTCACGGTAAAGCTGATCCCTCACATGACGACTTGTATCTGGGATCAACCAATCTGTCAGTGTCCAGCCACACGAGTGTCTGCACAATAAATAAGAGGAAAACAACTGCAATGATTGTACTCATGTAGAACACATCATACTACTACAGTACTTGTTAGCTTAGTATACAAGAACATATATTCACAGGTCTATAAGTTTAATACAACTGAAGTGAAACTAGCTGTATATAAGAATTACAAAATTGATATGTTCCAAGAAATTTGGGAACAATTATTTTTTTCTAAATTCACTATAAACACTGATTTCCAGATAGCAGCAAACTACAGAATGTAGAAAGAACCACAAAATATAACACTAGTGAGTGTGCATCAACAAAATTTAAGATTTAAAAGTGTAGAAAGTGGCTTTAGTGAGGTGGTTTATTGGAATTTGGTAAGCTGTCATTGTCCCAATTGTTCTCAGAAGTGTTCTGTGGAACTGAGCTTGGGACTCTTGGGGTGGCCTGTCCATATCTGGGACAGTCCAGAAACCAATCAACAGATGATGTTTTACAGCTACTGTATTTAGTTGAACAGAGAGGCATTTCTAAGATGGTTATGTCCATAGGGCAGCACCATGTGCATATCCACACAGGGTTTGACACCTGTGCTTTCTTGTCATTTGTTTCTGCCTGCTCTTTGCATTGGTGTGCCATCTTCTAGTCGAGATGCTAGCATTCTGGAGGGTAGTCGAGGTGCTCAGCAGTGGCGTACCAACTACGTTTGGTACCTGGAGTAGATGCTTCCCTTCCCCAGCAAAGTGTGCATCATATGGCCTCATCCCCAAAAATTCATTTATTCTTTATCGATTTAAAATTTATTTTTATAGACATAAATAAGAAATTATTTATTTTATTAAAATGTTTTTATCAACTTGCTTTGTTCTCTGCTTGTATGTTCAGTGCACATTGTTACTGTATACATTACTGAAACAATGTGTTTGTATCAGGTTGTACCCACTCGCTTTCTTGTCTGTCTATGGGTTTGCTGGCTAGGTACAAATTTGCAACTGATTTTAAATTAACTTCCTGATGATCTAGATACTTCAAACTGTAAACATAGCTCAGAACGGATTGCAAAATTTTACGCATACAAGACTAAGGTCCGTATCTATAAACATATTTGGAATGACAACCAACTGCTCACCAATGTTTCTCTATGGGGATAGCAGTTGCTTGTTATTCGAAAAAGGTTTATAAATACAGTCCTTTAAAAAAAATATATATATATTAATACAAAAAAAATTTCTATACCACAGTTTTGATAATGACTAAAAGGTATAGAAAATATTTCCTATGGCTTCACTACACGATATGGTAACAATAAAGATTCTTTCTGCAATTTACAATTTGTACAAAGGGTACAATCATACAATACTAACATAAACGTTAAAAAATACACAGGATATAAAATGCTAAAGAAACTGTGAGAGTACCTGGAAGACGACAACAAAGGCGAGCCTTGCTGTCAATAAATGCCAGTATACGGGAGACAGCTCATACTTGTCTTCAGCCCAGTAAGGGTTACGGTAATCAGTGTACCTGCAAAGTAGACATACGTACAGGTGTTCTGGTCTGCCAAAACTTTGTATTAAAAATCAGGCCCGCAGCAAGGTTTCTGGGGACCTGGGGCAGAGAATTGTTGGAGCCACTAACGTCTAAATAAAATTTTTAGGAAAACTTATTTGATAACTACATTTTTTAAATTATTGTAAATGTATTTGCATAATAAACAACATTGTAAAGTATGTTGCAGATCCTTATAGCAATATAAACAGTAACACTGTTAATACAGATGTGTTTTGCAACTGGACAATAACAGAATTAAATTTTTTTTTCTGAGTTTAGGGCACGGCATCAGGGATCTTTTCAGGCAGAGGCAGTGGGACCACGGTAGCTGAATGGTCAGACCATTCGCCTCCCACCGAGGCTATCCGGGTTCGATTCCTGGCGGGATGGTCTGTCCCGGATTTTCGCATGTGGGAATCGTGCTGGACCATGCCGTTGGTCGGCGGATTCTCTCGAGGATCTCTCGTTTCCCCCGCCTCTTCATTCCACCTCATGTTACCTGTCACCAGTGCTGAAGACCTCGGCGTTACGCACTGACCAAAATCTCTCACTCACTCATGCAGGGGTCCGGGGCATTCTACCACTATCGCCCACCTCCTCCTTGCTGCAGCTACTTTTAAAAATAATACAGTAAACCCTCGTTTTACCGGACTAATTGGGGGGAGGGGAGGTATGGTCCGGTAAATCGTGAAGTACCAAAATCGGCACATGGAAATAGACAACAAGCCGATAGATATATAGCAGTGTGATATGCGCGGCAACGCAGCGTGTTTGTTGTCCTCAAATCGCTGGAAAAGGCGAGGGAAAAGGTTTGTGATGACTGGCGGGAGTATAAAGATAAGCATGCGCCTTTGTCCACTCATTGAGATAACCAAGGGTGGAGGGTGGGGGAAGAGTAGGAGGAGAGGGATAAAAGGAGATTTGCTATCAGCTTGGTTTCATGTTACATTACGTAGTAACATGTGACATGTGAACTTGAGCTACTGTTATTTCACAGTAAATTGTTTATTTACTAAATATGTAACACAAATTAAAAAATTTCCAGCAAAACTACAGCTGTTCGCACCCCGACGCAGTATCGTATACCGTGTCTGTGAGATAATAATCTAGCCGCCGTTCATGAGAATTTCCAGGGCAAGGGATGGAAATGCTGAGCGTGAGAAAGGCATGTGTTACACTAGTTTGTCCGCAGCAGATTTTATCTCTACACCACGCACATTTACACCATACAAGCGTTGAAGATGCAGAAGCAAATACTGTATCACGTGTTTCCTAGGTCCAATAGTGCCTTTTTTGTTGTCAAAAATCACATTTCAACACATAACTCTGCAACTTGTCTTTTGCTTTACGAATGTCCGACTAAGTTTATTTATTGACACCATTATCATCACAAAACTTTGCTACCGAAACACCGGCTTCTCAATTTTTCTGTCCTCTTGCAGATGCCATTTCATTAAAAAAGAAAAGCACAATCTTTATCTTGCACGAATTCAACTGCGTAAAAAATTTTAATATACACGACAGTCTTGCCTGGACACGTCAAAAAACATCGATGAGCGACTAGTTCTGCTTACCATCTTACGCTGCTATCTGTGTGCACACCTGATGTCACTCACCAAAGCACAATAGGTAACCAGGTAGGTCTTGTATTTTTATATGACAAGTAGACCTGATGGTGGAATAATTTTGTATCGCCAGATTTTGTCCGTTAAATACGAAGTCCGCTGAATGGAGGTCCGATTAAACTAGGGTTTACTGTACTATATTTACTTGCACAACTACATCCTCTCATACCTTACACATCCTATATTTTATATTATCACACTTCAATTCATAGAAAAAATATTTTTGGGAGCATCAAAGTTGTTTGCTGTCTTGGGAGCAGAAAAATTGTATTGTTTATCTTTTGCACCCTTTATTTGGAACCCCAAACATCATAACAAAAAGTGTGTAAGTTATGCAAGTAAATACAGAAATAAAACCTATTAACATCTAAAAACAAAAATGTTGTGAAAATCAGTTAAAATTATTAGGATATTATCTAAATTATTACAAAATAATATACAATAGTCACTCTGACGAAATCACAACTACGGTAAGAGACACAAAAAAATTTAGCACTACTGTTTTACTACACTAAATAAAATAAATTATGGCAACTCAAGTGCCTAGATCTACCAAAAAGGTAAGAACATCATTAACACTCACCTTGACTACGCGGTGGTTGATGCCAAAGTGCTAGGACAAGGAACAAAAGTCCCTGCAGAGACAGTGAACAAACGAGCATGGAAAATGGTCGGCAAGAGTACCAACACTGGCAAAACGCTCATCAAAGCGCAGTGGCATGCAACAATCACGTGATCAAAATCACACTGTGCAAGACAGAAATCACGCGCTGCAACAGCAGCAACACGCGCTATTAAGGCTGCGATATGAGAAAACAGCGGCCAGAGGAATTTCAAACACAGCATCTTACATCTGTCTAAGGAGAAATATACATTACTGCAGCCAGACTTAGGTTGGCTCGAACTAACATAACAAGAAAATATAGCTGTAATATAAAGTGAACTTAACTGGCATACCATAAATAAACTAAAATTACAGACTAATACAAATTACTGTTATGTAATACAAAATAAACAAGTTAACATCAGTGTAAAAAAAAAATTAAATTAGCATGAATTTAGGAAACACACACACACGTACCTACCTTATGTCTTATTTCACTTCACAATTTTCTAAGCTACGTTTTTCAATTACAGGTATATATGAAAATAGTCAATTAGCAAGAATTTTAGCTTCAAACAGTGCAATACATAGGGCAGTATTTGTACAGAGCCATAACATTTTGACAACACCTGAGTAGGGTAATGACTGGGTGTCTGATTAAGCTCTGTTTATATTTGTGGGATGAAATATAAAAGAGTGGTAGAGTGGCTGGATAGTACACTAGCATCAAAAAATCCAGTATTATCTACTTTTAGTTTCAGTTTTCAGTACAATAGACGGCCCAATAGATACTGAATCTCCTCACTAGCATGGCACGGGAAATTAAATGATTTCGGGACAGCAAAAAGAGAATGCACAACAATTTTGCTTCTTTCATGAAACTAGTATCTAGTGATATCTAGAAAAAATACAGAAGCTCCTTAAAAGTGTGCAGAAATGAACTGTTAAAACCCACTAAATGAGTTATACTTGCAGGCAACAGGTATCTGTTTTGTCAGGTCAACTTTAGGGTGTTTTGATTTCCACAATGTTCAATTTCTCCAAGACCTTGATGTTATAAATACCTCAAAGCTGTAAATACCTTGACATTATGATAACCTCAGCCTCGATCTTACAAGTACATAAATTTTATGGAGATAGAATACATTTTACTAAGCTGTTCACTTCATAGAATCTGAACAGTATTGTACACTGGGTTGCAGTTGTCAGCAACACAAGGTGATTGTTTTTCATCCTTGCTTCAATTAAGAGAATGATTACCTGCAGACAGATATGTTGTCGCCAGTCTGCGTTGCTGCTGGAGCGTACTCCGGACTGAAGTCTGCAGTGTTGAAATACGACAGGGTAAAGTTGAGAAAGCCAGAATCACTCTGGTCTTTGTTCACTTGAACTTTGTAGAACAGCCATGGGATAAAGTTTGACGCAAATGCAATTATGAATGCCTGGTACACAAAATATCAGTCATATTCTATGAATGTACTATATGTTACAAGTGCAACTACCAAATACAAACAAAAATTTACAATTCTTTTGCAAGTAGCATTGGAGAACTCTAACTGAAAATTATATTAAAATTACAAAATGATGTATTGTACTTGATATACCCTGTACATATAACTGCTTATCAATTACAGTAGGCCTACCATCACAGAATATATAACACTAACAGTAGCAACAAAGGAGAGCTTTTTCATTGTTGTTACCGTACCAGCTCTCGGGCATACAGAAATGTAAACAATGCTATGTGGATGAGTCATTGTTTATTTAACCACTTATAGTTAGAGCCACGATTTTATGGCAAAAAGATTTCTGCAGCATTTGGTTTCGATGCGTCTTGTGCACACCTGCAGCTTTACTACATCGTCTGTGGTTGGATGATTTTACTCTCTCTTGCCTTTGCAAATTATAGACGTACAAACTCACAATAATCTTATTCTGATTGGTGCAGTAAAATGAGAAACATGTCTGAACAAAGACACGCTGCCAATAACCTTGAAACAGAACTGCCAATATGCACGTGAGTCACTGAAACAAAGTGGGGCAAAAATCATTTTCGCAACAAAATCGTGGCCCTACTTAAGAACTACATATTATAAAACATTTAGAAATACTAAATGTAACGATTCGAGGCTCAACAGTAGATAATAAAACAAATTCTTTCAGAAGCAAACATGCTTTTTAACCATTCTTATTGTACCAGCTCTCAGAACGTAACAGGCACGTAAACAAAAACCATGCGGAATCTGAGATACTGGTTTAAACCACTGCTTACACCGTATTTACCCTACAACCCCCCCCCCCCCTTTTTTTTTTTTTAGGAAAAAACTTTTTGGTTGAATATAAGTAAACAATTCATTTAATTGAATATAAAATACTTTCAACAAATAACAATGCAATAGTACAACACAAATAACTCATTTTCAGTAAAATGTTTTCTTTCTGCCAAAAAATCGAACAAATTGCACTACAAACATAAACAATTAATTTCAAAACAACGGGATGCAAGTTTCTTGATATGTTGGTGCTACTGTCTGTGCGGTAAATTCTTATCTACACTATGCCTATTCACTATCTCCATCTGTCTTGTTGCTGCTGTCGTTGCCAACTGGTTCTTCCCAGCAAGCGTCGTCCTCTGTGCCGTCCATAGCATTGGAAATGCAGTACTGTCTGAATCCTCTGCTGATGCTCTCTTGAGATATTCTGCTCCAAGCAGCAAGCTGGGCATTTGAAGGCTTCTTTATTTTCCCTGTGGGTGTCACAGCATGGTTTCCAGCAAGCAACCAGTCGCTGTACTACTGTTGCAGATTGTCCTTAAACGGCTTGTTGACTACCACATCTAGGACCTGACGGTATAACAGCTAATGTAATTGAAAGGAAGAGGCTGCTAGGCTACCAGTATGTACAAAAGACAGAAGCACAAGTACTCACATTTTGGTACTCGATAGATACTAAGTACGAACTAAGTCTGTGTTCAATACCTGTATGGAATTTTTTACTTCAGGAGTTAGATGGCCCCGAAAAGCACCCAGCACAAGCATTCTTCTTTTCTTCAGTAGTGTGCCAGGCCTTCTGTTCCAAACAAGACACAACTACTCTTGCATCAAATCACTCGTCATCCACTCTTTCTCTTGACACCAAATGATGACATCTGGTGGAAACATTTTCTTTGGTATAGTTTTTCGTGTTAAAATAACAAATGGTGGCAATTCCCTGCCATCTGCCAACACACCTAGCATCACTGTGACATGTAGTGTTTCGTGTCCGGTCGTTTTGACTGTAAAACTTACTTGGCACCTTTTGTGTCAACAGTGGCATTGCTTGACATATCAAAATACATGCAGTTTCGTCCATTTTGCCCATTTAGCCAAGCAATTAATCATGTTTTTTTTTTTTTTTTTTTCTAAATTTGATAATATGACGCTGGAATGTCACTAATTTATCTTCAAAGTCTGAAGGAATCTTTGCAACTATAGATGTGCGACGCCTCAAAGAAAAACCACGTTGCATCATATCCATACACCAGCCTACACTGCCTTTAAATTCCTTGGCTGGAATGTTCAGTTCTCTGGCAATTTCCTGTGACTTCAACGTTATAACATCACGTGATATTCGCATTCCCTTGTTTCGCTTTTCGTTTATAAACGCAACCACACAAATTTCCATTTCTTGAAATCTTTCTTTCTTTGGCCCTTGAAAGGATTTTCACGAACAGTTTGCATTTTTTACTTGCTGCAAATCGGCTTTCCAGTTCCTTATGTTTGCTTTGCTGACGCCATACTTCCACACTGCTAAACAATTGTTCATTCGCGAGACACACCGCATTTACTCACATAATTTGCGCAATTTTTATCCAAAAATTTTAACTGAAAAATCGGGGTGCGCAAAATATGCGTGAATTAAAAAAAAAAAAATTATGAGTGATTTTATGACCGGGAAAGAACTGAAACATCCCCGTATTTACTCGCATTTTGTCCAATTAGGTAATTTCTTTAGGGTTTAATTTGCCATTAACATTGCGTAAACCACGTTAAAATTCCACTCGCTGGCGCCGCTTGATGGTTAGTCAAGCTGTAGTGCAGCAGCGCATCTCATAGAACTGGCACGTGTGTACTGCGCAGTGAGCTGGCAACAGCGCAGTGACTCACCAGTACATGTACAGTGACTACCTCGTCTGCTTGCCAGGCACGTCTATCGTGACAGCGCACATGTTTTGACGAGAATGCAGCGGAACTGAATTACACTGAGTGCGCGCCGCACACATTTCATCTCCCGCAGCGCGAAAAACCTGCCGTGCAAATTATGCAGATTTTTTAAAATTCATTAAATGATGGCAAAAAGTTAGGGTGCGCAAATTACGCAATGGTGCAAATTATGCGCATAATTACGGTAATTTGCAACGATGATTTTGAAGTTCGCATTAACACTATGCCGCAATCCTTTCGACATCATTTTTGGTGTAGTGCCTCACATTTATATCGAATCCATTATGAATACAACGCTACAACTTTCTTGCCTCAAAAATTACGGTAACAAAACACAAAATAAACAAAGCTGCAAGTTGATGCTGGAGATATTAGTAAAGATGCGTCTAGAGCACGCTGACTGCTAGTGCCACAGTTCACAATCCATGGCCTTGGCCATACAGTATACTAGTGTGCCGTTTCAAAAACATCATTTCGGTGACTAATACACACGCCCACGATTATAGTTCTACCCCGGCATTATAATTTGTCAAATTTGGAAAAAACTATCAAAATATTTTTTGGGTAAATACTGTATTTCAATAAATACTGTAATTTTTGATATCTCAATTATATATTTACTTAGCAGTGTTACTTGTGGCGTTAATTACGTGCCAATTACCTAACAGACTATAAAATACTGTAGGTTCTACTAAACTTCATGTGATCAACATCAATAGGCTCCGACACCATAATCCAAAAAAAAGAGAGAAAGAAAGAAAGAAAAAAGTACAATAAAAAAAAAGTCACTTCTGTTACTAATTTGTTTTGTGGTACTATACAGCATATGTGGCTAAAAGCACATTCTAAGGTACAGCTGTTTTAAAGGTAACAGACTTCTCACTTGTGCCAGCCTTACAGTGGAATCACATGAACAGTCAAGGTAACTAAAGATAATCTGACACCTCACCAACACTTACATTTGTGATCACTGACAGTCTGCCAACAAAGTCAAGTATTTTAAGCCACACCCCGATGCTGTCCACTCGCTGGGGCACTGGGCGGCGATAGAACTTGAACTTCTTGGCATCTAGTCGTAGCTCAATGACATTGTTTATTAAAGCAAACAGTGGTGCAAGGGGAAAAGCTGCCACGAAGATGGTCACAAACCCATACTGCAAAACTTATCACCACAAGCACAGGCAATAGAAAAGAAAATGCTAAAACGTGACAAAGAAGTAATATGACATAATAACTTAGAAGGTGATACCACTTGCCTATAGCTGTTTTGTGCAAGTGAGGCGAAGGAACAAGGAGCCACGCAAATTACTGATTGCACAGTCCCATGAAAAAAAAATTAAGGCAAAGTTAAAAGTTACAATATAAGAAAAATTTATGATTTTTTTTCTGTGTAGCACAGTCCACCTTGAAAAACTTCTTAAAAAAAATCTTAGGATCAAGTGACATTATACAGATGACTCAAAAAAAAAAAACTCTCTTCTTGCACTACCTTGTAATTGTATTTAATTGTAATTCTCTTTGGCAATATGAGCAAAAGAATAAGAGGTTTGGTTTACTATCTGCAGCAATTTTCACAGATACAGAATAACTTCCAGCAAAATGTTTTTTACTCTGGGAAAAAAATATACTTTTAGACCAGACAATTATCAAAAACAAATGCATGGACATTAAGAAGAGCTAAAAGTGTTGCACTGAAAAGAAAAATTGGAAATGTTATTTTCCTCTTTCTTTGAATTATTAAGTTTTTTTATTGGGTTTAAGTTATTCATTAATTAGATATTTATATATTGAATTAATTTAAGTAAAGCTAATAGAAATACTGACTGCAGAAGTTATCTATTTGAAAAATGGGAAATTTGTTAATACTACTACTAACAACTGAGCTGATTCTGTTGAGAAAAGGTATTAAAGGCACTCAAAGGCCATACTGTAATTTTACCATGAATTAAATCCTTTACGCAGGCAGTTTTATTCCAAAAATTTAATATGTATAAGTACAAGCATTTACTGGAGACTTATTTAAATAATATAGTAATTGCAGTTTGCTATGCTGCCAATACAGGTCAGGTTAAGTGTTTCAAACAATTAATGTTGTAAACGGATACATTTGTTACAGTGATGTTTGCAGAACTGAATGAAGCACATGTAATTATTTCTGTTAGTTTAAGTGTTTAGTGTAAGAGTAATTTTGTACAACACTGCCATGCACGAATAAAGAATTTTGAACATACATTCAAGTTTCATATTAACAGCTTATTATTTATTCACACTACTTGAAAAGTTGTTTTTTGAAAGAATATCCTAATTAAAATTGATGTGATGACTAACTATAGGGCAGAATTTGAAACTAGCCTATGTAATCAAAAACATATACAGTAGTAATCACTAATTGTATTATGTATTTTAGCAAGGTTATAAAAATAGTTTTTCTTAATTATTTAGTAATAGTTTCATAGCTTAAAATACATTTTATGCTGCAGCATTTCTCATTGCAGTCATTTTTGGTGTGTTTACGTATATTAATGTATAGATATTTTGTTATGTTACTGCTCTTGGCAAGCAAAGGGTTGTTTGCAAGTTTTTAAGATACAGTGGATTCTCTATGTATTGAAACCTAATGGATTGAAATACCTGCATCCATGGAACACATTCTGGGGCCGATTAATTTATTTTACAGCATTTTAAAACCACATCCATTGAAATCCCTCATGTATTGAAATTTTTTTCCAGTCCCATGAGAAACGGTGTATAGAGAATCCACTGTATTCTATTATTTCCCTTATATTTCTGAAAAGAATACTCCACAGATTTCCCTTAGAATCTTCTTTCTCACGACTTTGTAAGTCCTCACGCATGCTCCTAGTGCCCCACAGCTGTTACACGCAAGGTATTGAACTAGAGTGCAGTATTTTCATCATACCTCTGGAACTATGGGACTTCAAGAGGTTACCGTCATTTTAGAAGCACACAGTAGGACCCATGGATAATTTCCTATGAATCCATGTACTGTATTCTAATATAACTTTACATAAAACCTGTTTTCAGCACGGAGAGCTAGGAAATCATAGTTCTAACATGTGTATCTTGAAAAGAGCTCAACATCTGTCCTCGGAAATGAGATTGAATTTGCAGAACAATATACTAAGAAATTTTTCAGTAACTCTGTAATAGAATAAAATAAATGTATTTCTAACCATCTAAAACATTGTTCAACAAGCAGTTAGGCAGGCTGTATAAAAAGCAAAACAGGATAAATATGCTGTGATGCAATGGAAGAAAAAAAAAAAAACAATTTGTATTGAAAGCAACAAAGGCAACAAAACTAGCAGCAAGCAAATTTTGGAACATGCTTAGCAATGAAGCAGAAAAAATCACCACGCTACACAAACTAGTGCCACACATTAAGTCCAGCAGGAAAAGCGTTCCACAGATACAAGCCATGCTTATAAAAACTAACCATTCAACCAACAATCCCAGCAAGGTCTGCTTGATGAGACATGTGAGAGAAGATACAATATCCAGATACTTCAAGCTGGTTCAAAAAATGCTACTTACCTACATTTTTTTTCAAGCAGAGTTTCACAGCCATTGTGGTCAGTGATAATAAAAATGACCTAACCTGGAATATATACCAAAATTAAAATATTATCAGCACCATCCAAAAGAAAAGATGTTGGAAACATGTATGCGTGCTCAGACACTACTCAATGTGAAAATTGGGGACACCTGAGCAGCAAAACTGAATCTGTCTCAGTTGCATATTATACATTTAACTCATTTTGTTTGCATGCAAATCTGAAATACTCCAGGAGGCTATTTCATTACATACTATCTTCTATCTTAAAGTTCCATAACTAAAGACAGCAGTAGTGGTGTGGGACGTCGATAATCTTTGCAGTGTCGGCTGCATACACAGCTACTAATACACTACGTATAGCCTGGTTCACAATAAAGTTAGTACTTTTGAAGACCATCTTTCCTAGATCTATACACATTGTTACTTATCTTGCTTTGTTTATATTAAAAATTGGCAGGAAACTATAAATTATCTGAAAGGAAAATGTAGTAACTAGGTTTTCAAAAATGCTCACTTTATCCCAAACCACCTATAGGCAAAATAATTGTGTTTGACAATTTATCATCTGAATATAATATGTATCACAAACAGTATACCGTTCTTCCAATGAAATTGTTTACAGGCATTTTCTTATCTTTTTCTTCCCCTGACCCTGTAAAAGTAACTAGTCAGTCAAAAATTGATTAAAAACTTTTGAAAGATTCATAATAACCACAGATTTGATTTTCGTTGGGTGAGGGAATACATTTTCCCGTCGTAGTACTGGGAGCAGATTAGGTAGTAGGAAAACAAGATATGAGAATCTAGGTTGAGAAAAATTGTGGTTAGAAGGGTGGACACCATTTTGGGTCAATAACCACTTTTAGGAGGGATTGGGAAAAGGGAGGGGGAAAGAGAAAGGAGAGAGAAAGGTTGAGAGGTGGAGTTGAGGGGTCACAGCAGGGTAGGGTAGTGATCATACCAGCTGCACCCCCTCTCCTTCCACAGTGACCCTTATTTGATTACTAGCAAGGTGTTCCAGTTTTCACATGCGGTAACACTCCAAACACTGGTGTGAGCCAACAGGATTTCTTGGAGATCATCATCCTTTGTCTCGACCTTACATTCCATTACAGCTACACCATCTCATACACTCTTTGGGTAGGCTGGGCAACATACAAATATTTTGGGTAGAGCACCCAGCTCCAACTTCATCTTGGTTTTTTCACAGCCACAATAAATCTGGAAGTGGCAGAAGAAACAGTGAGGATTTGAACTCATTTATATCTCGATGCAAAAAAGAACTGAAAGCACTGAAACATGAGGATCACGCCTTATACTGTCGATAAAAATTTTATTTCAGAGATTTACCGTAAATCAATAAATTCTGTGAAACAAGAGATGCCTTTTGAGGTACGCCAAATACTGTATGATGGAAAATTTACGTGAATTGGGAGTCACGTATATCAGACTGCTGGGAAACTTACCCAGTTCAAGGTACTCGGGCAGCAGACACTGAGGGCCACAATCAAGCAGTCTGTAGTCCTTGGTGAGCTGGTTGTGACCCAGTATATGCTCCACTTCCAGGCTCCTGCGCTTGTTTTCTTGTTGCCACTGCTTTTGCTGCTGCAGCCCCATCTTGAACTTCAGGATATTGAACCAACTAACCAAGTACCTGAATAAGCATATGTGCAGTATTGTAAAAATTTTACATTCTATAAAACTCAACTCAAGCAGTTGAAACAATGAATGCACGTATATGAATAACTCAACTCAAGCAGTTGAAACAATGAATGCACGTATATGAATAAATTTCAAGCTAGCAGGAAAGAAAGAAAAAAATGTCATGTCACAGACATGTTCACCAATAAAGAGATAATATTCTTAACATGCAACTGAATGTTATATGTACCGGAACAAGAGGGACAGAGAGGAAAAAAAAACATTGATTGATACATAACACGTACTGTACTATCTAAATTAATATAAAATAGATAAAATGCAGGCAATCATATTACAGTTATTTGACTAATGTATATGTCACAACTGAAAAGTCATGCCGACGATTATTAATAATTTAAACAAGCTTCTTAAAAATCTTAATGAACTTCTAGCAACAATCACTACGCAAATAAGCAGTACGGAAATACATCTCATCAAGACGACAAAATAAATGTCAGTTATTTAAATATTATATATAAGAATGGCGGGAAATAGGCCGCTAGGCTAACAAAGTAATATAAAAGACAAAAGTACAAGTACTTACAGTTGATACTTGTAAATAGGTACACACACACATGAAGGGACGACACACATTTTTTCGCAAAAATGTGTGTCGTCCCTTCATGTGTGTGTGTACCTATTTACAAAAACAGTATCAACTGCAAGTACTTGTACTTCTGTCTTTTAAATTACTTTATTTAAATATTAGGATACATTTGGATGTATATACCTAAAATACAAATGTTAACAACACAACTTACATTTACCAGTGAAATAATTATATTCATAGCTTCACATATAAAACAAATATATTACGAATTACAATTAACACTTGATTTTTTATCAAATTCAAACAAAACAGTAAACCACTTTGCATTAACGAGAATTCTGCATATATTATTTTTGTATTAGCGAGTTTTCACTGTACTTAGAGATAGATACGTACGGAATGGTCATTTCGAGGATTTCGTTGAGTGTTTGCTTGCCTACCATGACAATAGTCAGCTGGATGCACAAGTCGATCAAACATCCACTCGGGCTGCACTGCAAACATGCAACAAGTCCCTAAAGATCCAATACGCTACTTATAAACCATGAAAAATGCATCACGGAAGACAAAATTATTTTCAAATATAAGTTTAACTACAGATTTGCATGAAATAAACTATGTGCCTAACGACTGAAAATCAAGATTTCTTGTATTTTAGAAACACAACCTTTATCTAAATGGTACATCAGAGCTTTAAAAGACTTTAACCACCTACTCCATTTAAATTTTGGTCAATAATAACAGGCACAAATAAAAAATAATTTTGATACGTAGAAATTTTTGAGGGTCAGAGAATTTCAAAAACCTTTATTTGTTTTTTTGTTAGGACATGTTAAGTATTCTGTTTTTTTTTTACACAACAGAGTTTTTAGATTTATTTACCAGCAGGGTAACAATCCACGTCTTGTAGTAATTGTTAGGCCCTTAATGCAGTTTGATTTTGCCAATTTTAGACTTGGAAGTAACACAGTACGGCAGGACTGTTGACAGTGCTGGCCTCTCATCCTGGGCAGTCAGGTAGTATGTGCCGAGCTGCTTGACTGGCTGGACGAGATGGTAGGCATGCAGTGATAGGCTGCCGGACATGCTGTGCTGGGGTTACAGTAGACTTTTAAAAGCTTGTGCATCAATAGACTATGTGCCAATTGTTACTTGCGTATAAATTAATCTTCAGCTTTGAGTCAGTTACATTTTAGTCCTACATCGTGCTATAGGATTTATAGGAATAAAATATTTTTTTAAAAACTGTTATTCTGATAAAGTTTCAGCACGTTTAACTGATACCTTACAGTTGCTGCAAAGTCTACTAACACATTACACTGATCATTTGAATTCTGCAGTTTCTTGAAAACAAACTTCTTTGTTTAACTCATTGATTCCTAACTTTTGTTTTACGGTGGCCTAGTGTACATGCACAGTTTTCATTAATGAAATAATATTTAAGCGATTTTCATAAAATTTTCATATATTTTCGTTGAGTAAGCCTCATTACATGCATTTTCAACAATTAACATATAACATCGTTGGTACGAGACGTGACTGATTTATAGACTGAATTGATGGTTACGAGGATGGGCGCCAGCAATACTCTCCAGTATCACACTTCGAGACTCTATTATCCCAGGGGATGGGTGTTTTGGTCGTGTGCCTAGTGATCATTTCGTTCCAGGTGTGGTGATGCTTTAGTTTTACTTATTTGACGAACACAATTATATGACGGGCGAATCGCATGAAAACAATATCATCCCTTTGCACCATGATTTATTACGTACTGAATACAGCATGCCTGAATGAATTTTATGCTACGTCAGTCCAATGTGTGGCTGTGAAAGGAAACAGTGCTCGCGCTTACATATTCTGTATGAGTTGAATGCTGGGTTGTGCGAGGTGCTCCCACAACATTTGAAAATGCAGCTCTCTAAAGAACAGAGAACCGATGTCCTCTGTAATGGACCACGGTTTTGCTTGGGAAGCGGGCGTGGATGATGGATGCATGCTGCTGTTCCCAACTATGCAATTGTATGGTCGAACTTATCCACGAGGTATGCAATGGTATGGTGATAGTTGGCACAATGACGACGATAGTGGTACTCGCTGATGAATGTGGCTGCACACAAGAAATGAGATGCAACTTACGTGAACTGTATGCAAAATGATGTAGACGTATGATTGAATGCACAATGTCCCTTTGTTCACTCTACAATGATGGTAATGGCGTCGTTGGTGAGGAGCATGTGGTTTCACAAAACCGACCGTAGAATATTAACGGATGCATGAAAATGATACATAATTACGTTACTGAATAATACAAACATGCCCTGACACTGTTGACAATTAAAAACACTGAATAATCTTCGTCGACGTCCCTAGCCACGTGGCATGAACAAAGCACACAAGCGGTTTTAAATTAAATTACTATTTATGGTAATAATAATTAAATAAAGCGGAATGGCACTTTCCGGGGAAATACTTGGCAAAAAGTGTACGAAAAATCATGATCCTGTGTATTTAATATCTATGATAACCTACTTCAGAGAAACGATGAAGCGAACACAGACAGCGTTTTACCTCTCCAGAAGCCTGCGGCGAACTGCGCGGAGGAACATGGCCGCTGATGGCTCATGGCCTATCGCCAAGGCGTTCACAGGCGGTGTCACACACATGACTGTTCTTTACCATTCCAGAAATGGTATTTTAAATGAATTATTACGTTAAATGTAGAAAAACGGCACAAAATAAATAATACATTGCAAAAACAGGTTACATGTAGATTCGAGCATTGAATCCCTTAAAATACGTTAATTATAGTTTTAAATGTTCAAAATGAGTTGGCCAAACCTCGGAACATTTCCGGGCGGCGGTTTGAATGTCCGTCGTGACCACTTTGAAAAAGGAACATTAGACATAGGCCTACATAATCAATGGCCCCGTGGAAACGAATACATGCAGAACACTAGAACACTAAATTAATAAAATATTTCAGGAGTCTGCACATGCTTATTCTTATGGATTTATGGCGAAATTATGGGCTTACTGCCCCTGCTAGCACTTGGCTGGGTCACTTATATGCCAATTATTTCAATAAATAATGAAAACTATTTCAATAAACATTTGCAATTTGTGTATCATTTCATAAATACATAGTCAAATATGACATCGTGGGTGCGTGCCAAGATGTTATTTGTCCCGTTATTCTGTTTGAAATGAAGATGAGGTGATACAAATGAAAACCCTTTGCGCGGATGAGTGTTGAATAATTATTGAGAGTGATTAGAACATCTCCATACTGTAACACTTGTGAGAAACAATTAAACATATTGAAAACAAAATAGTCTTCAAATAATTATGTGACCATGTGAGTTAAAATTAACACAACGCCCTTTCTTATAATATAGTATCACCAATGCAGTTGTTGATTACAATAACCGAGTTCTTAATTAATTTTTAACTGTTGAAAATAAAGGTTTGCGTCTTTGCATGTCTGTTGTTATGTTGCGGATGGGCAGGTGGTGCAACGTCACGTGCATGGCGGTAATGTGAATGCCGGTGTGACACCTTGGTTTGTTTACGTTGCACAGCCTAACATTGCCCTTGAAATTACACTGAATTTAATATTACACTTAAACTAAAACACTGTGGTGACTTGAGGTGAGGTAGGTGGAGGGTGACAACACAAAAGAAAGAGTCGGCCTTACTTCCCAGACCACGGGGCTGGGACGATGACAAATATTACCATTATTCCTGCTGATAAAGATACATGTACCGCATGTTTACATATCTGTAATGTTAAACTATACAATATAAAAGACTGTTTATTGCTAACCACCTCTTAACATTGAAGTTTAACTACAATTTAGTATGTCCATTATCATACAAGGTCCTACAATTTGGATGTATTTTCTGTTCTACCTTTCAATAGAAGCCTAGATATTACACAAAAGAAAATTACATATTTCAAGTAATGTCTCAACATGTTTAAAAAGCTGAAAATTTTTTGAGGGTCTCGAAAAATCCAGCCAGATACATAACCATACTTGAAAAAGAGGACATATCCTCCATTTGCAGGACATCTAGTAATCTAACATATCAGTTAATTTTAATGACCGCACAAGCTAACATTTACTATGTTCAGAACTGAGACTTCTAACCACAATTCAAAATGTTATTCAGTACCTCCTCTTGCCGATAATTGAAGATACGGTTGTAGTTGGCTGGATATCCAATCAACTTTCCTTTGAATAATGCAATGTAGAAAATAGATGTGTAATAGTTGACGAACTGGAACAAGTAAATCTTTAGAGAGTAGCTGTTGTCGAACTCAGCCTCAGTCCTCCACAGCTCCATTTCAGTCAGCTGCACTGCAAGCCACTGATAGAACTGAAAGAATATACTACATTGTAGTGTTTCATCAATGAAAACAACAACAACTCAACACACAGCAATTAATAAACAATATTAGTGACACACAACCCAAACTTATTAGCAAATTTAAATACGCCTAGTCTTGAATATTGCACGACTGGGGAACTGATTGCAAAATCCTAACAATTCAAAACAGAAACTAAAAAGGTAACTCATAGTGGCACCATTTATCTTAGAAGGATAGTTTACAGACAAATTATTTTCAAAAAATTATAATTCAGGCTGTACACACATTTCAAATATGCATATGCAGTTCACCAAAACACCAGCTTGGGTGTCCTGACAAGTCTGATCTGGTTCATGCAAGAAACCGCACAGCACTGTACATTTTTAATATGACAAAGAGTATTTTGTTTCAGTGGCCCATGGCAGTGTTGTAGTCCCATCAATCAATTCTGGTTTTCTCTGGGGTACACCTGTTTTTCCTGCTTCTCAGTTTCCTCAATGACGCTCAAGGTAAGTCTCGACGACAGCAAGGTCATTAGAGACAGGGATACACAACTTGGTACAATGACAGGAGTTGAGAGTCCACCATGGCCTTTGTTAAGGAGTCATCACAGCATTCGTCTGCAATGATTTCGGGAAACCATGGAAAACCAAAATCAGGATGGCCTGAGCTGGGGATCGAACCCAGGTCCTCCAGAATGTGAGTTCAATTTGAAGTGTTCGAGACCCAAATTGGCTAACAATGAATAACGTAATATTTAGTTTTCTAACGAAAAGAAAACAATTAGACAGTATCTTCACATTTTACTAGTACATGTAAGTTACTGTTGTCCACCCACACATCCAGTCTAATTAAAAAAAAAAAAAGGCTCGAAACAGATCTGGTAGTACCGCAGCACAACAATTAGTTTCAAAAAGTGATTAATTATTTGACATTTAAATAAAGCTCGTTAACTACCATCATTTTAACCGCCTACTTCCTGTTAAGTTGTGAAAAAAGTGACACTACACAAGATGGAGCCAGAGGTATAATATGTGATGTTGGGAGGAGAATACAGCGTGACTATCTAACAAGTATGTTTGTTTACTAGACTTACCTTTTATAAAATCTTACAAGAAAGAGTGTGCTGAGCCAAAGTATCAGAAATTACGTCACATGATGGTGTCACGTCTCATATTTCTCCACTTTAGTAATAAATAAGAAAATTTTAAATGTACCATCACGCTCCAGCTTTCCCCTCCCAATATCTGGCAGGAAGTCTGTAGAAATAAACTGAGTGCCGTCCACTTCCGCAGCAGAGTTGCGTGCACTGGAGTGATAGTAGGAATAATTCACTAATATTTTAAAAAACCTGGACTCACAGGAATTTCAAATTGATCAGACCAGTAGAATTAATCATATTCACTCACAAATAAACTAGAAAAGATATGAATATCTTTAAACGGCTGAACAGATTTCCTTGAATCATAGCTAAGAATCATCTCGCTTATGTCAGCTTTCAAGTAAAAAAAACTTCATCAAAAATTTGGTCTATTTGTTTAAGAGCGACGATGCCACAGACAGACACACAGATATACACATTAAGCTTCCCTCTCTTTGCAGTGGTGGTTAAAAAATGTCCTAGTTGAAAATATGTAGGATTCTTTGTTTACAATGAAAATGAAAACAATGAGTATGTAGCTGCATTCAGGGCAATGTTGCTAAGCAACACTTCCTGGAATAAGCAGTTAAAAACTAGAAAAGAGCTAATTATCTTTAAACGGCTGAACAGACGTCCTTGAATCGTGGCTAAACACCTCCTGAATCACATTAGCTTCCAAACAAAAAAAAAAGCATCAAAATTGGTCCATTTGTTTACGAATTATGACACCACAGACAGATACACAGACAGACACAACAAATTTATAACACCCCTCTTTTTGTGTTGGTGGTTAAAAAGGAGGAGAGAGACAGTGTAGGTGTGTAGTTGTAAGTGAAAGGAGGCCACTGCAACCAAATGGTCAGACCTCTTGCCTCCCACCAACGCAATATGGGTCTGATCGTAAGACCACGGATTTCCGCATGCCGAGTGATATCACTGGTTGGGGGGTTTTCTCAGGGATCTCCCGTTTCCTCTGCTCCTCTCATCCCAACACACCTCTGGAGCAAGCAGTGTATATATGGGTACACAGTCGCAATATCCTGGCCCTCTGGTATACTCCCCAAATATATTTACTTTTATTTGTGAATGAAAGACAGTTGTGAAGCATGAAGTAGAGGAAAGAAGGGTAGAAAATGTCTGTGTCTACCAGCTACAGAACTGACAGATAAGACATGTTTACTTACCACACATTAAGAGGGTGTGGTAGATAAATAAGCGCTGAATTCTTCAAAAGTCAATATAAAAAAACTACAAAACAACAATCCTTGATAATTACCTATATAGCCAACTTTATGAGTAAACAATTACCTAGAATGATACATTTACACCCCAATTAAATGTACGAGATTTTGGCATCAGAGATTGTTCTTCAGATATATGTTAATCGAGAATAATTTGTGCTCAGAAAGTTGGTAAAAATGTTTTGTAGATTGCTGTTTTTATTGATTTTTGCAAACTGGCTTCGAGAAACCAACACTTCTGAACTTATGCTTTTAGTGCTGTATTATATACTACGCACTCTACCTGTTTGATGCACACATTAAAAGTCTCAATTCGCAATGCTCATAATTTTTACACACACAAATATTAATTATTGCAGCACTGATTAATCACAAAAATTGTATACGAAGTTCACACAAATTTTATTTCAAACTGAATGTGTAATTCCAAATCAAACAAACTGCTAAGCATATTAATATAATATCTAAAGGACAACTGTGAATTAAAAAGTGCTCCAAATTTACAGAGTTTAAAATTATTTACTGCACATATTGTGTTCACTTTTGAACATGAACACTGTACATAGAGTACACTTGGTTGTAGTAACAGTCACAGCAACATCACATCACATTTTGGTCACACTTCATTGAAGTGGCACTATAACATCCTAGAAAAACTGCCTGGATTATCGTTCTTTAACACTAGCCTTTGTAGTCGTGCAACATTGTGAGAAAAATTTGGTTTTGTTGACTTCATGGTGTAAGAATATAGGTGACGTACAGCTCAATATATTATAAGCAGCTAGGTTAACAAAGTAATGTAACAGACAGAAGTTTTATATATATATATATATATATATATATATATATATATATATATATATATATATAGACGTCGTCCCAAGCTCTAGGCCTGGGAAGCTAAGCCCGTCCTGACTGTGACGCAGTGTTTTCTCAGTGTGCTCCGGACCCCCCCCCCTGTAACACTACTGCAACAGTGCCAGTGAGTGTTTGAATCGCCGCCTCCATGTGACGTCACAACGTCCCACCACCACCACCACCACCAACCTCACCGCTAATCAGACAGTGCTTATTAAAGTAATATGTAACTAATATTAACAAACTGAGGACTGAGCTGTGGCCAGCAATCATTATGCCTTCAGCAAGAGCCATCTTAATATTAAGTCTTTTTAGTTTTATTCAGCCACGTGGTCACACATTTCAGGGTCAGTGTTTTGTTGTATGTTAATTTTAAAGGAATGTTAATTAAGTAATTTGTTATCACCAGTAATTGTTATTATTTTTTATATGTCTCACCGCCACTTGAATTGTAATTGTATTCACCTAAATTTCATTATCACTATCGTAACGGTACTTTAACGTACCTGCCGGCTAGGAGTACGCACGACGCCATTTTTGTCGCCCAGTTCATCACAAGTTGGCCACGAGGTAGGACGTGCGTCCCGGAGAGGGCTCTCAACTTTGTTTTCACTGATAGAAACTGCAATAGGTATTTATATTTTCTAATCATCTTTTTGCCCTCTTCGTTTACCTCGTGTTTTTAGCTCGTGCGCTTATCGCCTATGCTCTTCAACTTAATTTCTCCGCCTGCGCGTCCGGGCCGAGGAATCTACATATACGGCCGTTGGCCGCCTCCGACATAGTGTTACCAGGACTCTACTCCAGAGACTCATCTTTATTGTGTACTAATTTAATTGAACCGGCCTACGTGCCAACTTAAAACGCAGTGTAACGAGAGAGTGAAAGTGTATTTTTCATTGTGTACGTGACCAAGTGGCGACCACTGTAACGTGCTACCTATGTTGTTGCAAATAAAACACCGCTAACCAAGTAAGTCTGTTGTGAATTATTTAATAATGTGTCAGAGCTGACTATCATTCTAGTCCTAGGACAAGGGGTTGTGTGGGTGACCCGAAAGAACCCACATGGTGAGTTAGCTAGTTTTCTCTGAGTGCTTCCACGTTGTAGCCATCAACTACATCATCATCCACCACTGCAGGAAGGAGAGGACCGCCAGCCGAACAAACCACGCCCTGAATCGACAACACACCATCCTAGCCAGGCAAAATGCTAGGTGGCGCACATTTCGCAATCCAGCACCGTCTCCGCTTCATTTTACACCTGCCCAAATTTTAATAATCAGCCAACTTTCTCTCCAACCTAACTGAGCGGTGACAATATACCGTATATACTGTGATGACTTCAGTATACATATAGTGTCAAGGTGTTTAAAGTTCAAGTCAGTGTAGGTGCGTAGAGGGTGACACCTTATTATCCACATTAATAGAACACACACGACAATTGGAACATAATTATGAATTCAAAACGATGTAATTTACTATTTGAAAAAGGTTTGCAAACATGTGAGGAAACTGTCTAAAACTTAAACATAGCATTCAAAATCAAACAGTCCTAAAATTTGTGATCCAAAGTTAAAACAATTAATTGCAAATAATTCCTAGCACTCCAAATACTTGAAAATTATCCTCAGAGTTTAAATAAATGTCTCTAATATTTACTCGGCTGCTGAATTACAAGGACTTATTTTCCCAGGACTTCTGGGTACAGAAAACATCCAAATCTAGAAAATAAATAATTTAAGTTCTCTGAAAGTTCAACTTAATCACCATTAAAACACTTATAATCCATTAAAAATAGTTTGATACCAAATGATTTGCAGCAATATACGAAAATTAGGGTGACAAAGTAAAGTTCTGGTTTTCCATTTATCTAGCCAAAATGGCTTACATCGGCATCTCTTCTGTTCTTGAAGTTCACTATTAGATTTATATTTATGGTTCCTACCGCTCGACCCTTTTCTTACCTGGTCGGTGAACCTAAAATATATACTATCTTTTGGTGGCACTATCTCAGATCCTGTCTTTAGGATGGGCCCAATTTAACATGATTTACTTAGGGCGTAAAATAATAAGTCACCATTCATTTAAAGAAGCCACCAAAAAGTCCCTGTAGCATACGTGAAAAAAAAGACTACAAAGTCATACTCTCCAATCCTTAATTAAAATAGTGAAACTGTGTTATGTATGATAAAACAAAAATACAGTGAAATTACAACTCAAATATTAATAAAATAACAATCAGCAATTAAAAAGTAATACATAAACTATACAATGCTGAATAAAACCATTTAATATTAATTAGTGACTCGTTTTCGGCATAGAATCGCCATGTTGTCATATTAATTAAATTACGTCTGGGCTTTTAAAAATACGGTAAAATATTACAAATACTCTTAAAACACATAATTTAGCATAAAATTACATTTTTAGTGGTTAAAATATAGTTCTCTGACTTTTAAAACAAGTTAAATTTACAGTTAATGCATTTAATATAAAGTTCATACTGCATATGTCACAATGGATTGTTGGTTACATAAAAGCAACCAAACATAAGCCACTAGAAGCAACATCTACTCACTTGGTTCAAGACAGTTACACATACAAGGTTGACAAGAGCAGCAGTGATGGGTATGAAGAAGATCATGTAGCTAGTGTCGCTGACATCGTGGGACATGGAGAAAGCTGCCATCTGGGACATTCGATACAGCATCACACCAAACATTACGCCCACTGCTATTGTCACCTGGCACACATCAACACAAACAGGAATTTTATATATGCTTACCTTTCCCTAAAAAATTCATTATGACTGAGTTGTACAGGAGATAGAAACCATGTAATACAACCCAATCTTGACCCTTTTGTTTGTTTTGAGGGAGAAAACCTACCCACTACAACATCTTCGGCTAGCTATTTCCACACCAACTAAAAACCTTTAAAAAACCCATTAAAATTTAACCATCAAGACAGACGTCCATCCTACTTTTTATTCTATGGATGTGTGTTTAAAATAACTGCAGCTTAGGTTTCAAACTTTCATTTTATTGCTTACATGCACTGCAATGTGCACTTACCAGCAACAAGACAACAGAGAAGCTGAATATAGTGAGTGGCACCCTGACCGTCCAGAATGGCACGTAAGGCTCCTCCACATCAGTTACAATATTGCGCTTAACCTTGGTCGAGTTGGCAAGGCGAGCCAAGAAGCCTGGTCGAGGCTGCTCTGACATAGAGCTGAAGCCCATCATTCCCCAGCGATGCATAAGCGTGGTGTTATACCTCTTCCACAGCTCCAGGAACAACGTGCCTGGCACACAACACAAACAACACCTCCTAGCTCACAGACACACACTTCTACTAAAATACAATAGACAATTTACTAGACAACAGCACTTTGTTAGGTGCAAACATCCATTACACAGCCATTCTAACATTATGGCCGGATCAACATGGATAGAAGGATAACTAACACACAGACACACCCGTCATTCCTGGACAACTGTAAGTAAGTATTTGTGAATGGAAGGAAAAGTAGACAGAACTATGCAGAGGTGCCAACCATTTACCAAAGCTTTCAGTAGTAATTTTGCAAAAAATCAGTTGTTTTCAGTAGTTTCCGTAGTGAACGTATTATCTTAAATGTGTAGGCCTATACACAATCACATCAGCTGTTCGCCCGTAACTTCGGCATTTATTGTTGAATCTACAGCATCACTTATTTATAATATATTTCTTCCTCAAAATTTCTAACTTCGAAAATGCTCGACGTGTTTTTACCGCAAATATGTATGACGGCAGCATCATTTGCCACCATGTTTACACTTAAGTCACAATTGCACGATTCACAAAACACGTGTTGTTGACATACATTTGAAGCACTTAAATACGTCCACAACTGTAAATATTCTGAACAATATTTTTCAACATTCTTCTGTCTCAAACTCATATTTAAATTTAAACATTCACATCAACACACTTTCGTTAAACTACACCAACATGAATAAGTTTTCAATACGGCCAATCAGCGGAAGAAGCAACAATATTCACACACGACTCGACGTGTGCTGCGCAAAGAGTAAACCCACTAGCTAGTAAATATGCTACCATCACCAAAATATGGTTTCAGTACACTAAAAAAGTGAGAAACCAAACAATGTTTGTGTGCCGGAGGGTAGGAAAAGAAATTGTGCGTCATGTGATCCACATAGCTACAAATTGAAATACACATATTCACAATGGAACATGCCTGTTAATTTACAGTCGGGCAGAAGCTAATAAAGCCGTAGTTTATCAACAGAATCCCGTACTTCTGTAGTAAACCATCGTAATTCACATAAACTACGGATAAACCGCAGTAGTTGACACCTCTGACTGTGTGGTGGGTGGATGGAAACTTATAAAAGATGTGGGTGAAGGAATAAAATAATGCACAGGTCGAGGTTATGGAAACACCTTACATAAACTTTTTATCATCTGCATCACACATGCTCCCATACACATGAAAAACTTTACAGAGTCACTAGATGAATGTCAAAGCCAGGTCTTCTCCTATGTGATGGGGGAAGGGAGCTTACTGACCATAACCAACACTTTCCAGGAAGACACCCATTCTAACAAATGTGAAAAAAATTGAATGAAAATGACAGAAGGTACTCACAGGCTGGTATGTACTTCTTGATAGTTTCACACATTTAAAAGGACAAACACACATTTGCGCAGGTGCGCGGTTGTGCAACGTTTCGCTGGCTAGGCCAGCTTCATCAGGCGGCGAGTTCAGGAAGACTGAGTACTGGCGACGGTAGAAGCGTGGTCGGTTACCCTAGCGGCCAGGGAGCAAACTTCGGTGCGGCGGAAAAATTCAAAAAGAAGAGATGGGGGGTGTAGTAGTATTCTGGTGCTAAGGTTATGATTATCAGATGTTGCTAGTTCCCAGCGCCTTAGTTCTGTGCTATTGTCTGATGGTGGTAGGGCTCTTATTACACTGATGTTATAACAGGAGTCAAAGTTTTGCTTGTGTGATGCAGCATGTGCTGCGACTGGTTTGTCAAGTAGGTCCACTTTACCGGCTATTGTTTGTTTTGTGTCTGCTCCATTACCATTCATTCGTTGTCGGTATGTGTTAGTAGTGAGGCCTATGTATTCTGCATTGCAATGTTTGCACTGTAGCTGGTATATGAGGTTTTCTGTTGCACAGTTGTAGCTGCCCAGTATGAGATAGCTGTAATTGGTAAGCGTTGTCGTGAAAGAAGTGGAGGATTGATGAATAGCGCAGGAACCACAGCATAGTTTATTGCAGGAGTGAGAACCTCTGGGTGTTATGATAGTGTTGTTGGATGTGGTTGGCTGAAGTTTGGAATGGACTAGTTTATTGCGGAGGTTTGGGAGAAATCTGAAAATTAGTCTGAGGGGCTTAGAGAGTAGGTATTTAGTTTTTGGTGCAGAAGCAAGGATTTTATGACCAGATTTGAAAATAGTTTTCAGTGTGTTCATGTTCTCATGGTATGGAATTATCAGAGGTATATCTGTACTTGCAGCCTTGGTTTTTGTCTCTGTGTTGGAAACGGCTTGGCGGATTTGGTTGTGAACTAGGTGGTCATGGTGGCCCCTGTCAATGAAGGCTTTAACTATCTGTTCGCACTGTTGGTTGAGGTTACTGTGGGTGGAGTATATACGTTTGGCTCGGGTGGTGAGACTGTATGGTAGTGATTTCTTGACACGCTTTTACCGCCGACATTATTCAGTGTACCTGAACTCGTCACCTGATAAAGCTGGCCTAGCCAGCGAAACGAGGCATAACTGTGCACCCGTACAAATATGTGTTCTTCCTTTTTTTATGTGTGTGAAACTATCAAGAAGTACCAGCCTGTGAGTACCTCAACATTTTGTAATTTTATTCAATTGGTTTAACCTGGCGGCCAAAACCTTCTTCACTTACAAATGTGAAAAAAAAAAAAAAAAATATGTTAATATGGAGAGCCCAGGAACCTAACAACTGGTTTCCAACATTTTGCTTATGGAAAAGTGCAACTTACAAAATCCTGTTTTCTTTTACATAATTGTACTGTATTTTGGGAACAAAACTACGCATTATAAGGTCAATGAATTAAATACTGACATCAGCAAGCATTTCTAAGCCATTATGAAAATATTAATAAAAAGTAATTGCCAGTATTGTACGCAAACGATTTCTGCCAGCATTGTAAGAATATTATCTGCCAAATTGAAATGGTATTTATATAGAAATTGTGTATGTCTTATTGTAGCGGCCCAAGAAATTACCGTACATTAAGGAAATGTATGAACGTGGAAAAATCGTTGCCAGTTTAGTTGACAAAAACTGTACATATAGGTTTGACGAATTATATACTTTTCTGTACTGAGCTTCAAAAAAGCCTGGAAATTTTAATTTATGTCACACAGAATTTTTTTAAAAATAAATATACCATAGTACTATGTAACTAAAAAACAGAAAATCCTTAAGCCATTGGCAACATGCCACCTATTAACTAAAGACAAAGTAACTAATAAAATGCATACACCAGAAAGACATGACGATGGCAAGCATGACAGTGAAGGGGTTGTCAAACAGGTGCGTAATGCGAGCATACAGGCAGGCCTCCCGAAGGTTCCAGTATTTGCACATCCTGTCGCACAGCGGGCACATCATGATGTCGTGCTCCTCACTGCAGATGTCCTCACTGCAACACAACAAACACTATGTACTGGCAAGGTAAATGGTAGGGTCGTACAAAGCTTACCAGCCACATAAGTTACGTGTACATGTAAGCACCTGCACGTGCACGACACAGAAGCCTTGAATGTGGCAGATGCGTGTATCAGGTGGCACAAAGCCACTCCATGAAATACACTACAGAGACATGTAGTTTTATCAGAAGCAATATAGTTTTGTAAAGTCACACATCTGAAAGTTTCACACAGTTCGAAGCAACAAACCTGAATGTGTTGGAATACACAGTGCTGACACCGTACACAAAGCAGATGAGACCAAGAACTGCTGCTGGTATCAGCATGTACGTGTAGAAGCCCAGCCAGGCAAAGTAGAGAGCAAACTTTACTCCAAAATATTCCCTGACGTGGTCTATTGGCTGCAACTTGTAGAATTTTTTAACTGATGCCCACTCCCGAGACAGAGCACGTTGCAAACTCTGCTCACTATCTCCCTGAAACACAAGACTCAAACTTAACTTACGAAAAAGTAACTTTAATCTTTCCTTAATTTATAAATATAGTACTCTACAGTAATTCGAAAAATAATAAAATCGTAGTATATAATGTTATGCGACTAACAGAAAAACATTGCACAGTTTTTACATCAAAATATTGGTTGTAAACTAAGCATATCACTACTATAAACTGCATTATACAAGATTTCACAAGCTCATAATTTTTTTATTACTCGATTCATGTTTGTAGAAATACCCTTACACCGTCTCTATTGAAGATTTATAAATTATTGTGTATTTAAATCTAAAATAATAGTGAAGAGACAAAAATTCCCTTGTTCCAACAGCAACATTTTAAAAAAATGTAACATTTACACAATTAGGGTTGCATTCCAGCAAGCACAGATTTCTAAGATACCGGAACACTGTTTGACAAATTTCAATGTTAATGCTAACACTTTAACTAAACTGAAAAAAATTCAATAAACAGTTAGCAACACACTGATTATACAACATTATAGCTCATAAAACTTACAAAAATCTTTGTAGTTATCTTAAAGATAAGATACCTTGAACTCAACTCACATCATGCAGTGGGTATGCTGCAGTGTAGACTCCCTCTGATATTAAACGCTGAATGCCAAAATCTCTGCAACCAGGACCAAATTTTTCCCTGAGCAGGATGAAGTTTACAATGAAAGAGCGAGTAGATGGTGAAAAGAAGTCCTTTGAATGCACGTCAAATCTGCAATCAGAATGTTTTGCCAGCCAACATTTAACACAACACTTTGATTGACAGTCCTTGGTTAAATACGCAATATAATGTATTAAACACAAATACTTAAAACATTCAAAGTATCAACTGACAAAAAATTATTTTTAAGGACAAATAAGTATAATACAACCTTTGCAACATTCACATTAAATAGAATCCAAAGTCCATTCCGAAATACAAGCCGTAGCATATTCCTTCAATGTCTACAATGATCTCTTAACAAAGCCTTGCAGTTGTGTGGAAGTATTTTTTTTTATACTTTAAACTCTAATGAAAAAAAAAAAAAATGTTATATGCGTGTAGCACAGGAATATCTTGCAGTAAATAATTTTCACTTTAATTGTTCCACAGATAGTGGTAAGACTTGCAAGAGTATATGCAGTAAAGTACATTGTGCAATTAAGGTATAACATCAGGCACCATTTAGGGTTATTTTTTAATTGGTGTAACTTTTGTTTCAGATTTTTTTTTTTTTTTTTTTTTTTTTTTTTTTTTTTTTTTTTTTTTTTTTTTTTTTTTTTTTTTTTTTTTTTTTTTTTTTTTTTTTTTTTTTTTTTTTT
>PNEQ01107197.1:7513-25137 GCA_003012365.1 Medauroidea extradentata | reverse complement strand
AAAAAAAAAAAAAAAAAAAAAAAAAAAAAAAAAAAAAAAAAAAAAAAAAAAAAAAAAAAAGTGTGTGAGTGTGTGTCACACAAAATCGATTATACAAATTACTGCGCCGCCGTCTACCATGCGTTTCGGATACGTTACAGTACGAAAGTGAGTTTATTTTACGAAATTATCTCACACTTGGCATTTCTGCCAACATACGAGAAAAAAACACGTTTTGGACAGGGACGGCATGTCATTGTCTAAGACAGCGTGCTGCTTTTACAGACTGCCCTACTTCAAAACTTACTAATCAGATGTGAGCGAGGCTCAGATAGAAACATCCGCTGAACTTGGCTACAGATTTCCTACAATTATTATTATTGTTATTGTTATTATTATTATTATTATTATTATTATTATTATTATTATATAGTCACCGCTTAAAGTCCCATAGTAAAAATGGATCGGCGGGAATGTATTGCACGCTAGTTGAGCGCTTGACTCAATAGTGGCAGGTAGGCGACGCCCTTAAGGCTCGGCGTCAGTCGCCATATTTAGTTATTTTATTTTTCGCTCTTTTTGAAATTCTGAGAAGAAAAATGTGAAATTTGTTACTATATTATCAATTCTATTTACCTTGCCCTACAATAAAAACATCACAGTTGAACTGTATATTCAAGCCGTCAGTCGAGCAAATTAAGAATATAAAATAAATTTCTCGAGTGATTACGGTTTAAATATACGTTAAAAGTTCAACTGCGATGCTTTTATTGTAGTGCAAGGTAAGTAGAATTGTTATTATAGTAACAAATTACACATTTTTATTTATAATTTCATAAGAGCGAAAAATAAAATAATTCAATATGGCGACTGATGCCGAGCCTTAAGGGCGTTTAAATGGTATAAAATGATAATTTTATATTTTAATGAAATAGTGTTAGTTTTGCAGACAATACTTGTCAGTAAAGTTTTCTTTCTATTAAGGTGGCCTTCTACCTAGTCCGCCGAGGGCGTACAGAGCTTCGGCCGTTAATTCGATAACTGCCCACCGCACACCAATCAGGGGCTTACTTTACGAATAAAATTTAAGGGCGCTGCCTACCTCGGAGCCCTGACGGAGAAATAATAGGGTTTTACACGTTAAATTATTTTCAATGGCACTCTTTCACCTTTTGTGATATTGCTTTCGGACAAAAACTATTTTCTGCGTCGAGAAAAGGAGAATATTGCTAACTAAATAAAATTGCAGAAAATAAATTATGAATAGCCATTTTCACGTGTTTTGTGTGTGTAAAAATGCTTTTTTGGCCACAATTTTCAGGGTATTGAAAAAAGTGCCTACACGATCCATAGCAATGTACGCAGTACCGAGACGAACAGAAGAGTCAGTGGTGGCATATATGTAACTAATTTAAACTGTAAAACCCTACGCTTGCTCTCGCCGTGGCTTCGAGGTAGGCAGCGCCCTTAAAATACCATTATACGTGTGTATGCCCATTTAAGGCCTCGCTCTTTAGTTTAGCAGTGGTTTCGAATATTTTTTAACGAAAATTAATACGTATATCAAAAATTCATTCTGGCAGTTTTAACACTTATATGTCATAGTTTGTGTCTGAATTTTTCTGTTGCAATACAACAAACAACATTTTTGGAACTTTGCCCCTGAAGTAGCACATATTTTGTTGTAAAAATAAGCCAAAGTGAAGCAAAATTATTTTTTGCTTGAAACGGTACGTTATTTAAAAAAACGCTCTGGCAAAATTGTGTATCATATGACTACACAGTCACAGATTTTTTCAAACCATTTGGTTAAACATATTCTAAATAATTTGCAATTGTTTGAAATAAATGAGTGATCATGGCCTTAAAGTTCACCAGTACTCGTTAAAGCATATTTTCTAGCGGCCGAAATTGCGAAAATGGGAGTTTTTAGTATTTTAGGTATGTAAATATTGGCGAAGAATCTGTTAAAAGTACAGACGTGTACGATTCACATTTGTCTTTAGTAATACGTCATTAAATATGAGAGCCGTCACTGCAAGTCATGTAGTGTCGAGTTGTCTGGGAGAAGACTACACAACAATTCTGTGACTGCGCCTAGAGGTTAGGGAGAGGCGTGATGTGTGTGTTGTCTCGTCCTTATCGCTCCCGCACTTCTAGACCACAGGCGCACTAATTGCGTCCAGCTAGACGGCCACCTGAAGGGGGTGTGGTAGACAATTTTAGAGTATTTTCAGTTTTTGAGCAACAACATTAATTCATATTGTATTATCAAAGTTTTCTGTTTTCTCTTCGACAAAGCGTGGGATATATTCTTGGTAATCTTCTTGACATATATAATAATGAAATCTGTCATTAGTTTGTCATGCAGAATAATTACAAGTGAATTCTTGAAAGTTAACATATAATTCTCAACCTGACATTTATAAATTTACAACGTAATATTAAAATAATTATCGCAAAATTACAGAGGAAAAGTTGCAAATTCAACATTCTTGTTGTTCACTGAGTTTTTTTTCTAATATTTGGTTACGTAGCCCATGCCATATTATTGCACTGTGAATTACTTCGTTTAAACCAGCTGACTTGTTTTCAGAATTTACGTGGCAAACTTTTACTTTGACGCTCAGTTATGAGAAAACTATACTAACTACAATTGTTTCGTGGGAGGAGGCTGCATTCATAGGTTTCGCCTACACAACTGAGACTATTTCGTAGCAATATAAAATGTAGATATTAAACGCACTATAACACCCTTAACTACCCCACTCGCTGCTGTACTTGGTTGCCGCAGTTACCTCTGTATCTGCCACGTCCTTCTTGCCCCTGCTGCTTCTGCCATCCCGCCACTCATTATCTGCCCCCGCGATCCTGCCGTCTCCCCTTCTACCTGCTCCTTGCTCTCCTTATCTCCGCGCCCTTCTCTTCCTTCACCTCTTGCAGTCTCTCCTGCCGACCTCCGCGCCCTTCTCTTCCTTCACCTCCTGCAGTCTCTCCTGCCGATCTCCGCGCCCTGCCACGCACAAAACTGCATAAATTCGTTATGTCCCCAGCGTCGCGTTATGATGTTTCTTACAACGCAGCCAGTTTTCTTTACATTCTCTTCTGACAAACCGTCCTCACAAAGAGGCAAGGTTTTATTATTGTTGATGTTTCCTTGACTTGTCAACATTGTGTTTGTTTTATCCCCATAAGCTCAGTCTTCCTACCTGCTATATATGGTTGCAGATCATCTAACCACGACGGACCACACATACTACATGGCAATGTGTTATTGTAATAATAAACAAACTTGACAGAGCTCAACACCTCCCCCTTTAATAATTTATACCACGTTCTTTAAACACGTGTAAGGTTAATTCTACTGCATGTTAGAAAACGCAATGTTAAAAGTTTGGCTCGGGGATAATTTCTGCCGCTTGAGCGCTGGTATCGGTAATGGGTGAAAAATGACCAATCACAGATTTTCCTTGTTTTTTAAAAGCGAAGACTTGGTTTGCTTTTAATTTCAAAATTAATTTAAATGATTTTCTCGTTACGACGTCTAGTTGAAGTTAATATTACTAAGGTTTCGTATTTGATTAGGCGCGATAGTGATTGCAGTGCAACTATCGGCAGAAATCTTCCCTGAGCCAAATTCTTCAATATTAAACCATATTTTCTCTCTAACATCTAGTAGAATTAACCAGATGTCAACATTAGTGTAGATTACAATTGAGAACCCCATGAAGTTATTAATGTAATCGTGTATATATATAAAAATGCCCAGCCATTGTCTGGTGTCCCTTCACCAAGTATACAAGCCGGCCCTCGTAGCGTAGTTGGTTAGGTGCAGGTCTACGGTGCGAGTGGTCCTGCCTTCGGATCCTGCTCGGGCATTGTCCCTTCACCTTATTTCACCCTCATCTTCTCTCAAGACCTCCATAAATAGGCTGTGTTTGTGTGAGAGAGAGGCAGGAACGGTGCCGTCGACCGACGTGTGTAATGCAATATCGCCTCTCCGCGCAAGCCACTCAGCTGCCGTGCAGTGCTTTACTATTATTCTTATCCCTATGAACGTGAAATACTGACCCAGTCATTTTATTTGTGGGCAGCATCGTTCAAAGTCTATGTATCTATAGTTGTGTTCTTATAATTCGGTAGTTATTCTTCCGGATACGGCAACCTGAAAACTTCTTTTTTGGGCATGTTGAGGGACCCAAGAATAATGTTCCTAATAAACGTGCCTAATTTTTGAAACTATAGCGACATAGTTAGAAGTGTTGTTGTTTTCGTAGATATACAAATATAATGCGCTTTAAATAGTTTCGTCAAATAAAATAATAGTTGTATCTCGCTGCAACACACGTGGAGCGCAGTTAGGGAGGCCTCTTAAGGGGGATTGTTTAGACAATGTTATTATCTTTTCAGTTTTTGAGCTATAGCAATTATTCAAATCGTGTTATCAAAATTTTATCTTCAATAAAGCGTAGGATAGATTTTTTGGGATTCTGCATGACAAATTAATGAACTGGCGGAGGCGAAATGGTGTAGTAAAAAAATTAATGCAATATTTGTTTCACAATTTTTTTTAATAAAGCTAAAATATCCTTTTATAATAACTTAATAGACTGCCTTTAATATTACTAGGCTATTAATATTAATTTGTGAAATTTGAGTGTCGAATAGTTTTTATTGAAATATTTAATTTATTTTTTTTAAATTTATTTAAACTTAGTTGTCGAAAAGATATTCTAAATCTAAATACATATTTTTACGCATTTTGAGTACTTATACTAAACTTTAGCACGATTGAAATAGGCATTTTGATTGAAAACCAAGTGAACGACGTCGAGGGTAATTGCTAGTTTCAGGTAACAGCATCAAAGTGTGCGTATGTGCGATTTATTCTTGCCTCGTAGATTACGTTATATTAGGGATAGCATGCGGGAGGACCCGGGTTAGATCCCCGACTCTGACCATTTGCATTTTGGTGTTTTATTGTTTCCTGAAATCACTCCATGTGAATGCTGGGATGATAGCCTACATGGAGGCTCATGTGTCATTAAATAGTACGATTGTTCGAGAGCGCAGTTCTAGAAAATAGTTTCTTGAGTGTTGTTGGTGGTAATGGCGTACAGGCAAACCCAGTAAGAGCAATATTAGAAAGATGATTTTGCTGAATTTTTATGTAAGCAAACATGTTGCTAGACTTAAAATTCCTGGAAATTTCACTAAACTGTTTTGTCAGAGTTAATTTTACGTACAATGCTATTTTTAATTAAATGTTAACCTGTTGGCTGGGAAAGTGACAAGTTGAAAATTACTTTCTTTGGAACTTCCTTGAAGTGAAGATAAAAAATGGATCGAATGTACTAAGCCCCTTTCTGATCGCTGCTGCGGATAATATAAGTTAAGGCTGTGGTACTTGTAATCTTTTCTGATCTTTGAAAATACAGCTTCATTGTTTGCGAAGAAAGAGGAAAGACTGTCAACTTGAGAAATACTGTTCTGTTATCTATCATTGCTCAGACAGCAGCCCATTCAAGTGGGCATCCGCACACGAGTTGTTGACTTCTTCACAATGAACTCGCTTCTTAAGAGGCCTCCCGAATTGCGCTGAAAATACGTTTCTGCTACTATTGTTCTTCTGACGAAACTTTTAACGGCAAATTATATTTGTATATGTACGGAAAAAGAAAAATCACATTTCAAACTATGTTGCTATAATTTTAAAAATTCGACTCCTTTATTAGAAACGTTATTCTTGAGCCACTGAAAATGGCTAACAATGACTTTTATTTACTGATTTGTTTTGAAAACAAACCGGACTCGAAAAACACAATAGAAACGAGCGTTTGATTCAGAACTATGTCGCCCACAAATACAATAATTTGGTTACCGGTAAAGTCCCGTGGGAAAAAGGACAACACCGCCAGCCAGCTGAATGGCTTGCACGGAGCGGCGACAATGCGTAACAAACTGTTGTTATTTTTTTTATGTTTTATACAAGCTTTAATGTCGTTGTGTGGCAGAGGTAGGCACTTTATACTGAAACTAGTTAAGTGGTTAAGATAAGGGTTAATGCAATATGTTAATCTAATTACGATGGCTTTACTCTACATAGTGTAGAGTATGATGTTACAATGTTATATTTTATAATTTAGATAGGAGAGGAGCGGCTATTTTGTTATGTTTATACTCTACTCTATGGTGGGTGACTCTTCGGACATCTTAGACCTCACCGTAACATGATGTGCCGGAGGCTGATGAAGGTGCTCGGCTATCGACGGACGGCGACACGTCGTGGGTCTTTACTCAGGACCATCCTGGCGAGGTGGTGACGGCTGGAAGGCTTGTAGGAGACAGACCGCGAATTCTCCAATACTTTGTGTTATATTGCCACACTTCAGTGCCGGTTGGGAGAATCGCTGAGGCCCTTGTCTTGTGCAACCCCTGACCTGATTGCACTGCCGTCGTCACTAGCCCGTCCTCCAGGCGAGGCTCTTGGTAGTCACAACAATACGCCGATGAACGGCGTTTTCACTATTCCATCGGTGTTCTGCCTCACACACAAACGCAGCTTATCTAGGGAGGGACCTTAACGCGGATTCGACTCCTGGCGTAGTCGCTCCCGATTTACGCTCGTGTTAAACGTGCTGACATTGTCGTAGGTCAGCAAGTTTCTGTGGGTTTTCTTTTCTTTCTCCATTGTCTGCATTCCATCATCATCATAGTTTGAAACTAATTATTTGTGAAATTCTTTGCCGCTTCACAGCGATCCAGAAATATGCTAATTTTACGGTCTCATGTGTGTCGGTATGCAGAAAAAAAATTATATATACACGTAGATAAATTGAAAACATTTAAATTGTGTGTTTTATTTTGTGGTATGTTATTTGGCAACATGAGAAGCATTTGTTGCCCGATTTAACAGCAGTAATAAGCGAAGAAGTTTAACTTGGCAGTATTGAGCGTGGTGCCTGGCTTGTAACACTTTGAACTCGCATTCTGAAGGAACATGATTGGTTCCTTGGCCCAACCGGTCTGATTTCGTTTATACGTATACTGGGATGGTTCTTTAACAATGGTCATGGCCGATTCCTCTCTGAGTCTGTCCTCATGTCAGGTTGTGTGTATACGTCTCTAACGACCTCGCTGTCGACAAGACGTAAACCCACTCACATTACCTTTGACCCGGCAGTACAGTGTCTCCCTCCTGTTAGCTTCTCGACATTCGTGTCCCCGCTACAAACCTTGCCTTATGAAGAGTAGGAAGCTTCTTTCTTTGTACGAAGAACTAGAGACGTCGACACAGCTAGGCTTGGTCGTAGCTTCCTAGGGATACGTGTATTAACTCTCCGGCCAGCTGCTTTCAGAGGAGACGACAGAAGCGCTGATGCATGGCAGGGGATCATCGCCCCTTGAAGTGCGGCGACCCGCCGAGCTCGTCAGCTAAAGGTCAAGTTGGTGGTGACCTTTGTCTAGAGGGTGGGCCGGCTGTATTGTATCCACCCTCTATGGTTCCCCGCCGCCATCTTGAACCTAGGATCTTGGGTAGCGTTCATTTAGATAACATTTCTTTGATTTCACATTTACAGCACACGTGTCCTGCGTACACTCAACAACCTTTCCTCTTATTTTATCTTAGTCATGTTTGTAGTGCAGCAGGATAATTATGTTTTTTAAATTAATAATAGTTAATGTTTGTTGTGTAAATTTTTCACGTAAAAGTTGTTAGGGTTGTCAGAGGCTGTGTATCTTATCTTTTGCATCAACATGGACACACATCTTGAAAGATGGGCGGAAGCTAGAGAGAGTGTATTTTATTTATTTTTAACTCATATCGTGTTCATATGTACTTACATATGGTATTTTACACACGGTATTTTACACACGGTTATATTCCGAAGCTGTGTATGCAGATAAATAAGATTTTCCGTGCAAGTACAACGCAAAGAAATGTCCCAGGATTGAGACATTTGTGACTTGTTGCTTGCATTGTTCACTATCTTACGACATTTTTTAAGAAAAATGTTGCAACCTAGAATTACTTGGTTTTATGGACAGCAATGTATCTTGATACAATCGAGAACTGCTGCTATTTAGCAGATAATAATGGTAGTAAATAAAATCTTGCTTATTGACATTTTTAAAGATTTTTTCATATTCTCTGACAATAGGTGTAAGCAAATCTGATCCCCACTTCTCCTTTTCATGATATTAATAATAATAATGTTGTTATTATTAATAATAATGGTAGCACGATGTAAGCCGTTTAGTTAATGACGTACTTGTAAATAAAACAGTCAGAGCGAAATTGCCGTGCAGAGTAAACAACCAAGGCTTCGTGGATTTGTGACGACCTTTTGTTGTAAAATTATGTGGTGAAAGGAGAGTTTTAAATTTACCTCATATGTAAGACATAGTTTTATTTTGTAGTGAAATCGCGCGTACATAACAAATATTTACAGTATAATAATCTTATTTACTACATGTGTCTACATAATTTTGTACGAGCATGAAAAAATTGGTACTTATTTATATTTCATTCCAAGAGTTTGAAAGTTTTAAGAAATAAGTATTCTATACGGGTTCATTCTGTAAACACAGACAATGTAGTGCCGTACCAAGATATCGGAACACCGCCGTTCAGCGTGGAAAAGATGAACCAAAAATACAAAAGAAAAGCGTGAGTTGCCATAAATGGTTGATTTTCCGGTGTAGAAATGAGTAGTATCTAGTGTCCAAGCGTTGCCATAGTAACAACATTACAAACAGTGGCTTTAAGAAAAGTTCAAGCTTATAGACGTCAGTAATAAATTTAAGAAATCAGTTAAATCCAAATGTCGCCGCGCTCTATTATTCTTCTGGGGTTATGCATCACAACTTTCTACACGAATTACATTAAAATAATTTTCCGGATAAAAGCATTACAGATGGTCGAAAGCAATTATGTCTAGAGTTTGTTTGGGTATAATTTTCCGTTTACTCTTACCTGAGTTTTAGATTAAACAAGTAAAATGATACACAAATTTGTTCACTGGCTGCCGACCGCCAAAACCCATTCTAAACAAAACAGCCAATCATATTTGTGATATTTGTCCCCCGTTTAAGCTTAAAAAAGTAATTATCGAAAAACTGTAGAAACGGTGGAACATGGCCTTAACTTTAGGGGCGGGATTCATCGTCAAAGGCTTGTTTTGTATTCTTCAAACATCACTTACTTCGTAAATGAATTTATGGTTCTCTGCTTGACGCAGTAAAACTGTGACAGTACTTGTGTTAATTTACTTATATAGATCTAACTGTGTTTTATGAAGTATCTAAGTAATGTTATAATATCAGTAGGCCTGCCAGGATGACAAACCTAAACTATTTTATTTACAGCAGTTATCCAACTGAGATAGATACATGGTTATATTTGATTTGCCAAATCCATTAAAAATACTTTTTTAATAAATGTTTAATAAAATTACAGTATGGAAGTAAAACCATAATTATTTGATGTGTTCACATATTTTTGTATCAGTCGTTTGCCTGAGGGGGAAGAAAAAAGATTCACAACACTTGACTCTTAAAAGAATTTTACGGGAAAACTTACATGCTTGCCTATACGAATATGTTACTCAAACTGTGTTTTAAGTTTATATGCAGCATAGTAGCGTCCATGATAGTGAAATAAAGTTAATTAACGCCACTAATTACTACCGGATTTGTTTTGAGCTGTCTTTGAGCACATTATGATTTTCGTAAATGAAGTAATACAGTGCCCGGTGGCGTGTTTTGAAGTTTAATATTGTGATATGTAATTATTTCAAGTATCTTTCTGTCAGCGTTGCATTTGGCTTCTTTTGTGTTCACATGCGTTCGTTCTCTTCATTGAAATAATATTGTGCTTTATTTGTTTTTATAAGCATATCTTAATAGTTTGGCTGTTATTATCTAAACTAGTAATGTTCTTTTACTGTATGTCCTAACATGTGCTCGGCCGCAAGTGCACACAAGGATATAACATACGTAATTTAAGCATGTTATTGGTAGTTTTTGTAAATTAAATACTGGGCTCTGTTTTATGTACTGTGGAAGTCACGATTTCTTAATTTGCGTGTTAGTTTAATAGCTAAAGGTTTACCAAAAAAAAATTGCTGTTCCCTGGTTTTGCTAGTTATAGCGTACGTTAGGCTTCAGTAGGCCTACATTTAATAATTAATTGAAAATGTTTCGTGTAGATGTAGTCATTATTTCTCTGAGATAATTTATATGGCTCAGTGTTATAGGTAAAGTAACTGTGTTCTTTTAAAACCGGAATTTCCTACTGTCCTTATAAAGTAGTCATTCCCAGTTCAAAATTATTTCGGGCGCCGAAACACACTGAATGGCTTTAAAACAAATATTTTCGTAACAAAGTTTTTTGTATTTTTTTCTTCTTCAGTATCGTGCTTTGCAAGTTTACAGCCGCTTAATTTGATTTTAAATAATTTTTTAATTAAATGTGGCACGGGATATTGATGTGAAGGAATAAATCCCTTAATTAATCCACCTCTTACACAAATAAACGTTCTTAAGTAATCATAAATGATGAACTTCTTACTTGAAGAATCAACGTTTCTTTAATTATGAATACTTGTGAAATATTAGAACTTACTTTGTGACTGTGAATTCATAATATGTAGTGCCTATTTGAAATCATGCTTAATAAAGCTTTACTTCAAGCGGTCACGATAAGCAACATTTTGTTTCTGCCATGGAAACCATACTTATGGACATATATAACTAGCTATAGTTTCCAATTCCACACAGAAAAAAAAAGATTTGGTAGAAAAAATCTTTCTAAATAAAATGAAGTGCCCCACTCATTCATTCCCTCATCAACGCACAGCCCAAACCGCTGGACCTAGAAACATGAAATTTTCAACGTAGCTTTCCCTCACGACGTAGGCACCCACTAAGGAAGGATTGTTCGAAAATCAGAAATTAAAGGGGTGAAAAGGGGCAAAACGTGTTTTTGCGAAATTCTCGATAACTCTCTAACCTGATGATATATTGTTAATATTTTTACTTCAAAACATTGCCTAAGCAAATGCATATTTCACAATTTTTAGATTTTTCGAAATTTGGAAATTAAGGGGGTGAACAGCCGTTAAATTTGTTTTCAATAAATTCTCTATTTCTCTTAAACCACTTAAGACCTCGATGGTGATCTCTGCTTCAAAATGGTGTTCATGTAATTGCCTAAAAAGTAGTTTCAGGATTTTTCAAAATTTGTCCTTGAAAGCCGGTAAAAAAAAAAAGAAACGTGTTTTCGATTAATCGTCCGTATCTCCTGAACCATTTGATATATCGATTTCGTTTCTGCTTTAAAATGAAGCTTACGTAAATACCTAAAAAGTAATTTCAGGATTATGCAATATTCATCCTTGAAAGCTGGTAAAAATAAATAAAATGTATTTCCAAGTAATCATCCGTATCTCCAAAACCGTTTGAGATATTGGGGTGGTTTTTGGTTTAAAATGAAGCTTACGTAAATTTCTAAAAACAGAACTCACTATTTTTCGAAATTTGACAATTACGGATGTGAAAAGTAGTAAAATGTTACAGACGTCCCAAAAAGATAATATTGACCACAGAGAAATATCTCAAAAGTTGCAATCGATATGTTTTTTGCTCTACAAAAGACAGTTATTGATTGTCGTAGAGAAATAAAGATGAATTAAAAACAAAGAGGTTCTGCCATTAAAGTACGCTCAGCGAAGTGGACTGGAAAAAGTTATTTGTATTTGTTGTATTATTTAACAGCTAGCTTCATATTTCTGTGCTTTCGAACATCATTTGATTATGTTTTCTATTTCATTACGTACTTCTAGCTTGGTGTGCTGATCGATGTTTTTCTTTTTTTAGCAATATGTCATTAATTTTATCGGCCCTGTTCTTTGGTGTCAGAATTGCACGTTCGCACAACCAGTCAATGGGCTTCTCACTAATATAGGATATATCAGGATATATATTTTCTAAGATATCAGCAATTCTCATTACTACTCTTCCTAAGCTTGCGGGTATGATAATCTGTCCATCAGATGCAAGATATGACCCATCGCCAATTTTGAGTAGAAGATTAGAGAATTGCTCAGCAGGAATATCATTTTTAATTGATAAAGATATACAGAGAATATAGTAACACCATCAATTAATACGTAATAGGGAAAATTCCTAGAAAAAGTTTTTGATATTTACCTGATTCTTCCGAATTATTTCGGCACTAAGTGCAGCCAGGCAAAGCAATAGTTCCGTGAAAATTGTAGTTTTCGAATTATTCAGCTTTAAAAATTCCATATTTTCAACGCCGCCACAAACATTGAAACACATTCTTATTGGCTAACACATTTATGAAGTAGTCTTGCTTGTTTTGGTTAGCCACTGCACACCAGGCTTGTGTAGTGGAATTTTTCTACAACTAATCAAATTTAACGAACCCGGTTACGTAAAAATTAATTAGGGGAATTCACCCTTTGTTTGGGCATGCGTGGTTGTAGATTTGGTAGCCAACTACGAAGATTTATTTCACTTGAATTGATTTTAAAGGATTGAAGACAGCAATGAATTAGTAGGCCTAGCTCTCACTCGCACATTGAGACGTTTTAGTTATAGGTTTGAGTTTATGCAAATTTAATTTAAATTCTAGAAGGATAATAACTTACTACGAATTCAGTTTAATGTTTCAGATCCGATATATAATCATAAGTTTAGGTTTGAAAGGTCAGACAAACGAAGTTCACATGAGTACAAAAAGTGAACCTGTCGAGCTAAAATTTGGAATGTGTTTAACCAAACCTGGCACAGACCATGATCGAACATTCTGGTTGCACGAGTCGGTAAAATAATGTGGCAGATCAATTATTTTTTGCAAGTACATTTTTTCTCTCAGAAATTTTTACGTTTCTCGTGAACGGCATTGAGACAGCTGTGCTGCCATCTAGGGGCAATTTTAGCAAGACTCCGCCCACCCCTCGAATTATCGGCCAATCACGGGTGCCTTTAACTCGCCTATTGGCTAATGACGTTGCCGCAGCCAGTGGAACAACCAAAACACTACAACTGCATAAAATTCGTCGCAAAATGCACGCTTCTAACCGCAATTTTTGACTTGGAGAACTTATTTATTTTACGCTAACCATGTCATGTTGTACATAATACAGCATTACATACGTATACTGTATTTTTGGTTAGTAACAGTCCATCAGGTCTCTTCTTGAAGTTTAAACCATGCAGTTCGCCTTGATTTATCAGACGGCGCTAAAGTTAAGATTTTATTCCGAGTGAATTGCATTTTATTGCTGCGCAAACAAAGTGTTATCCACGTTTATACTCTTCGGAGTTCAAGCCATACTCGATTTTACCACATAAACTACTTTATTTAACACAATTTCACGATTTGAACGTATGTTGCTGTCGTTTGTGTGTTACGTACATTAATATGTAAAGTATCGTGACGTCACAGGGAAATCATCATGGCGGTTCACGTTTTTGCCCCGCAAAACAGACTTCTTATTTCATTTAAGTTTTTATAGAGTTACACAGACGCAATGAAAGGAAGTATGGTACCATGGTACATTTAATTGAACGCACTTTTAAATAAAAATATAATAAAAAATACGAATTTTCCTTATTAAATTTAGCTACTCTTTTCTACAGTCCGCGCAGGCGAAGCCTGAACGGGACAGCTAGTCGTATACAGGATGAGTCGGGAGGAAAGGTGCATGCTTTGAGGGGTGATAGTACTGGTGGTTCTGAACAAAATGTTTCTAATAAACATATGCCCTTTTCTTAACCGTTTCAGAGAAACCTAAAGAAAACGACAAGGAAAGGGATAAGTGCAGGTGAAGGTAAATCACGCTACTGTTATCTTATGTTGTGTGTAATGTTGTATATTTCCGCACGGTGGCACTCTAAGCATGGTGCAGTTGTTTACCTCAGTCTCAGTCCTACAGTGCTTGCCCTAGTATTGGGAACTACAGTGTTGTTACGTGAACAGTGAATATAGTTCAGTGTAGGCACAGGTCTTCACACATGCAGATTATGCTGACATGGTGTTTGTCTACGGTTTCTCCGATGGGAATTCCAGAGCCGCTGTTCATGAGTACGAACGATGATCTCCTAATCGCAGAGTTCCAGATAGCAGGGTGTTTGCAGGATTGCGTGTCCGTGGTACGCTTCCCAGCGTAAATGTTGTATCCGAACGTCCCGTACAACAAGTTCTTAATGAAGTTGAGAACATTCTTCAGATACTAGAGCGCAGTCCAACAACTAGCTCGAGACTAATTGCTGCTCAACTTCATATTCCACAAACAAGACTGATACGCACAGTACACGAGCAGGGTCTGTATCCATATCATCGGCAGTGTGTATACAACATCTGCATGAAGGAGATGATGTCCACCGGCAAGAATTCTGTCAGTGGATCATTGCCAATGATCGATTAATTCCACGTATTCTGTTCACTGATGAGTCAACATTTACCCGCAACGGAATCAACAACACACGCAACTCTCTTGTATGGGCAGACGAAAATCCACACCCTACTGTAGAAAGGAATTTTCAACGACGTTTCTCAGTTAACGTGTGGTGTTGTATTATTGATGACCAAATTATCGGTTCAATAGTTTTAGATAATCGTCTTAATGTTGATTTTCTTCAAAACGTGTTACCAGAACACTTGGAGGATATCCCTTTGGCAACAAGAGCTCGTATGTAGGCCTACTTTCAGCAAGACGGAGCTCCTGCATATTCTGTACGGCCAGTAACACAGTACATTAACGAAACGTATCCTGGGTGTTGGATTGGTCGCCATGGAGCCATTGCTTTGCCACCGAGGTCACCTGATCTTACCCCATTGGATTACTGTGTGTGGAGTTGGCTTAAGGGCTTCTTCCCGAGTTTTTTTTTCAGACTGGTGCCAATAACTAAAATATTTTTTAACCAAAAGTTTTGAAAAAATTTGAGTCAATGTTCAATCACACGATGCACAATACTGTGGACGCGTTTTTTTTTTTTTTTTTAAATAATGTACCATTCGCCAGCAAAAAAATAATTTCTTTCATTTTTGCTTATTTTAACGACGAAAAACGTGGTACTTTGGGTAATGAAATTTAAAAAACTGTTCAGTATAATTGTACAAAAAAATTCAGCTACAAATTATAACATATAAGTGTCAAAACTGTGCAGCGAAATTTTGATATGAGTATTAGGTAGCAATAAAAAAATATTTTCGAAATCACTGCAGAACTCCGTAACAAGGCCTCAAGAGACTCGGAGAAGAACTTCTCGCTCGTATTTACCATGCTTGTGCTCAAGTAAAGCAATGTACTAATGAGCTCAGATCAGCAACACAGCAGTTGTCTTATCAAAGCAGCAAAATACATTGAAGTAGGCGGTGGAGTGTTTGAACATGTTTTGTGAGGAAATTTACACAATTAAACAAAACATACAATAACAGTAGCGTGATTTACCGTCACCTGCACTTATCCCGTTCCTTGTTGTTTTCATTAGGTTTCTCTGAGACTGTTAAGAAAAGGGCATATGTTTATTAGAAACATTTTGTTCAGAATCACCAGTACTATCACCCTCAAAGCATGTACTTTTCCTCCCGCCTCAACCTGTATATGTTTGTATATGGCGAAACAAACGTGTTAAATCAACCAAATATATGGTTGTCTGACAGATTTTGTTACCTCAACAAGAGAGTTTAGTCCTTTTTAATATGGAATTTGTTAGAACAACAAAACGAAATTTTTACGCGTTTCACAGATTTTTCAGTCGACAAAAATTGTGTTGGTTAAAATACATATTTGTTTCGCCTTACATAAACTTATGTATGGTTAACTGTAGCAGACCTTTTTCTTAGTGCACCCTTAGTTTTGTGTTTGCTAGTCGAGCGGGAGAGTTTTGTGTACTCTCGCCAGTGAAGTGAATGGTCAGATACGTGTGTCCCTCATGATGGTATCGACTATGTTGACAGTAGCGGCATTGGCGCGTCAAGTTTCTTGTACGGGCTTCTTGAACACGATCATGGTGGTGTCTCGACTGTTCATTACCAAGCTGGTCGCCGCAGCTCACAGACAACTCCTCGGTCGCTGTTTGTCCTCCTGGTTTGTCACAACCCCCCTTCTATCTCTCGCGCCGCCTGCTCCACAGTGGTTTTGCCATGGAGATGCCTCCTGTGTTTAATTACCGGAGGGCGGGACGCAGGGACCCCTATCTCGTGTCCCGCACACATCACACCTTGTACTTGATTACTCTGGAAGCTGGAGCTACTTCGTCTTTGTCGCCGAGCAGGCTGCTTCCTTTACTCTACTTGTGAAGATCAAGTCAATGTTGAATATTTGTACACCTTTCATACTGTCCAAAATATCCTGATTTAAGTGGCTGGTAACTGTGATCTTTCCGCAATTAAAGGCATTTAAATGTAGCTACATCGGTTAGTTTTCATTGCAAGATTAACAATTATTAATTTTTTTTAAATTAATACTTTGGTAAAAAATTGAACACACACGTGTGTATGATAACGAGGAGTTTCGCAAGTACGCAATTAAAAAGAAATGTATGATATTCTTGAAGATCCAACTACCTGCACGATTTCTGACTTATGATCAGTACCATTAGAACTCGCATTTGTAATGTGTATACGTGTGTGTATGAAGGTAGGTCTGTTGCATTAATTACAATATTGTGTCATATTTAAAACAGATAAGATGTTACCAGCTTGGTTAAAGAGTTTTCTTTTCTCAACGCGGATGCAAGTTAACAGTAAAAGTTGAAATCGATGACGTAGATCTAGAAATATGAAAGGTTTTAATTTATTCATGTAATGCTATATACTAACTTGGTAAACCTACACTAATAAAGCGTCATAATATTGTGTTTGTTTACAATCGGTGTACTAATTCTTGAAGTACGTGTCTAAAAAATGTTAGTACCGATGTCATGAAATGTAATTACATTGCCAAACAAAGCATAAACAAAGAACATTTAAAGTCGCGTTATTTTACTAAGTATTACATGTGCACCGAGTCTGATGAGTTTTGGAGAAAAATTGTTCCTCAGATTTTTGAGCGATCGGAAAACGTTCAAAGGGTCACCATTTTTAAACACTAAATGCGGTATGAACGGAATACATACAACTTCTGTCCTTATATTAAGAACTGTATACATGTGAAGCGATTTGATGAGATTCAGATAAGTAGTCACTTAATATATATATCACGTGATAAGTAAATGTTCTATTAGATACGGCATAAACTTAAGTCATGAAAGTCAAGTCACTTTGGTAAGCAATGTATATGTATCGAGTTGGATTAATTTGTATAAAACTGTTGCTCAGATATCTCGTGTAATCCAAATGTGTTCAAATGGCTGCAATTTCGGAAGTGTGAACACGAAATGAACAAAATACGTTAAAGTAACTGTACCTTACTTGGTACTAAATGTGTGCCGAATTTTATGAATTTCTAAAAAATGACCCGTCATATATCTTGTGTGATAAAATGTTCAGATAGCTGCAATTTCAAAAATTCTAACACCGCATTAAAAAGAAAACCGAAGGCATGTCAATCCACAACTCTAAGTAATCTACTAATGAGTACAATGTTTTGTGGGGGGGGGGGGGGGGA
>PNEQ01107196.1:0-25039 GCA_003012365.1 Medauroidea extradentata | reverse complement strand
CACTCTTGAGGTCGTCTGTTCGACTCCCGTCGCGCACCTCCTCTTCGCCTGTCAGCCCGCCGCAGCAGTCCTCTTGTAACGCCAACACTGCTCCGCAGGTAGCCGCCTGCCGCCTCACAGTAGACTTTGACGTCACCAAGATGTCTTCACCAGTCTCTCTCCACAGACGTAGCACCTTCCTCTAGCACTTCCAATAGCGAACTCTCCTCCAATGTCACGATTCGGCCTTCTTATACTCAGTGAAACAGTCGGGGATTTACCGCATTACAGGGGTCTAAAAATAGATACTTCATCATGTTTCGGATATGCTTTTAGTCACGTAGGCCACCCTCGAAGGGTTAAGACGCAGTTGGGACAGGTATCTATGACGTAGTTTAGGCGGGTTTCCCACTATGAGCCACCCGGGCTTTGAGTCATCGGCCAGCCCTCAAGGTGTTACGAAACAGACGCCGACCACTGGCCTCCAGGAACATGGCACGCAACAATATATATATATATATATATATATATATATATATATATATATATATATATATAACACTCCAACTGAAAGGCTGTTGCCTGGTGAAGGGTGTGTTTGTGAGCAAAAAAATTTCAGAGGAGCTACGAGCGACGCTGGCCGGCGCGTGTACTGTGATATAGCCTCTACGCCAAAAGTCGAAAAATTGCGTGCAGTGTTCCCGCCGTAACGGTTTTACTGCGAAAATTTAAGCGGTGACCCTATAAATTATTACAGGCGACACTGTAGCAAAGTCCAGAGTAACTGTAGGCTTCAATTTCAAACGAATCTGGTACATATATATTGAGGAAAAATAGTCTGAAAAAAAAACCCATTTTAAGCAGTTTGAAGGCTTTAAAAGAGTGTTTTTTTATTGTGTGTAGCGTATTAGCCAGAAGTGTGTTTTCTTTTCGTATATAAGCATTGTGGACGCATGTTTACTGGTCTCTGAGAAAAAACTTAACTCCGTACACGCTACATTCAGTTCGAACGCCAGTTAGGCGGCTGCCTTAAAGGCGCGATACTCAACAATTTCCATCACCACGTTTTTATTTTTATATTTGTACCAGTTATTATTTCCTTGTTTTAGACACAAAATGTGACTAAATTTTGCTCTTGTGCATTTTTTTTTATCTCGTACAGTTTTTGCGTAATGGCTCGTTAAACCAAAATTTACATGTTTCCGTTTTAAGGACGACACTAAAAATTACTCACTTACCAAACTTAAAAAATCCACAGTGAATTACGATGTTGTAGGCTACAAGTTCAGCTATGTTAAACCACAAAAAAAATTGTATTTCTAAAATAGTTATTGAATTTTTAATATTAATATTTTAAATTTCAACATTTTTATTTAAATACAAAATATTTTTATTCTTTGTTTTTATGTACGTGAAATTGTAATCTACGACGTCTCCTCCCACTGTCAATTTTTTTTTTCAGTTTGGTATATCGGTTGGTTTTATTGTATAGTATTTAAAACGAAAACATGCAAATTTTTACTTTAACAAGCCATTATGCGAAAACTATATGAGATAAAATATTTCATAAGGGCAAAATTTCGTCACATTTTGTGTCTAAAATAATAAAAATAATGTCTGGTACAAATACAAAATAAAAACATGTTGATGAAAATTGCTGTACAGCGCACCCTTAAGGGTGTCATCTGTCCGAAGCTTCATAGCGCGTTGGAAGCTCTGAACCGAAGAAGCGACACGGGCGACACTTACGCGTGTAACTAGAGTCCCACTGTTCTTACACGTAAGTCGCTGAACTGTAGTGCAGTGTTTCCGTCGTACCGTTTGTAATACTGAGCTTAAACCCTGAACATGCCATTGTATTGTTGTATAATCTACATCACAATTCTCTGTTGGATCCTTGGTTAGATTTTAATAAATCTCGGTACTATACTCTGACATATTACTGTGCACGATAGGGGTGAAGTGAAGAAACGTTGGTCAGTGCTTCGAACCACGTCTTCGGCGCTGGTGAGAGACGACATGAGAGGAGTATGGAGTAGCACAGGAATGGAGGGCGGAAAAAACGGTCGATCTCCGAGAAATACTGCCCGTCGACCAACGGCTTCATCTTACACAATTACCCGCCGGGAATCGAGCCAGAAACGTTTTGGTGTGACGCGAGCTTCCTAACCACTGAACAACTCGTGGCCTCTGCGGTAAGGGAGTTTTAAGGTTTCATAATATCGTGAGGTACCAGTAAGTAATCTGCGTACTCCGAAGTATGCCATGGAACGAGGCCTTGCAAGGGCGGGGAAAACTGAAGATCTCAGAAAAATGTTGCCGATCAGCGAGACCGTCCGACACGATTCCAACATGCCGCGGTGGTCGAAGGGTCAGACCTCGCGCTTTCCACCGAGGCGATCCGGGTTCGATTCCCGGCGGGGTCGGTCCGCGGATTTTCGCAAATGGGAATCGTGGCGGACGATGCCGCTGGTCGGCGGGTTTTTTCGGGGATCTCCCGTTTCCCTCGCCTATTCATTCCTGTGCTGCTCCATTCTCACCTCATGTCACCCTTCACCATAGCTAAAGACTCCGATGTTAAGCACTGACCAAAATCTCTCACTCACTCTGCGAAACAGTTCGATAGTTTGGAGTACAAGATATTTCAAGCGAAGGTAGGGAGGCACCTTCAATCCCAATACGTAACTGTGTAGTAGAATCTTATTTACTGATCTCCAGAACCACTGGTTTTTTTATGAAAACAATTTTCCATCAAATTGTTTTATTGCCCTACGTGCGAATATGCATCTCTGTTAACGTTGTCGTTGACAGAGTGTCTTCGTGCAGAGGCGTCTCAACTTGGCTGTGCCAATCAGAGCCAGGCTACTGCGACACCACACGTCTGTGATTGGCGGGCAGAACCCCAAGACGCTGAGAGTCAAAAGAATCCAATAATGAGAGATTGTAAGTTTTTACGAAAATATTTTTACTCCAATTTTGTTTCAGTGCCTTCGTGCACAGAGGCTCTGTTTCACGGTCAGTGATTGGCTGTTTTAAACTCTCAGCATCTACCAGCGAATCACAGACATGTGGTGTCGTAGTATTCTGGTTCTTATTGGCACAGTCACAGAATAGTTAGAAATACAGAAGTAAAATAGCTGGTAGGACGGCGAACTCAGTCTCACACGCCAGCAAAATGGTGTCGCTGGCCAGCAACATGGAGGTAACTCCTACCGCCAATCAGCGTAAAGCGGCTGCACTGCTAGCTGGCAGTCAGGCCAATAGGAGTCCTGCTGTAACATGCAGAAGCCAAACATACACGGAGCTGGTATCAACTATCTCGGGCAGCCAATAAGCAGCGAAGTTTGCCCGTATCAAATGAGCCGCCTCGTCACTTCACGTCAGTGTTACTAGTTCGTATGGGGCACAGTCAAATGCCAGACATCACTGCACAAATTCACACTGCCAATAATAAGAGATGATAGTTTATCGCGGGAAAACTTGACTGTTTGCTGGGTTCAGCTTGTACGTGAAGCTGTTGCTCTATTTAACTGAGCAAGTAAGAATCCCGGTATTGTAATATGTGATGCTCGTTATTGGTCAGCAGACAGCTATGTTGTGTCAGAGGTACATCAGCCAGTCATATGTGTTGCAATTAACTACAACGTTTTTAAAGGTATGTTGGCACAAAACGTTTTCGTGATGATATTGAAGCAGAACTGCAGGTGTGCACGCAAGACACTGAAATAAAGTGGTGCAGAAATCTTTTCGCGAGAACTACCTGCAGCTACCAACCGTTGATTACTAAGCAGAGCTGCAGATGTACGCATTCAAGTTTGTACAGAACATCGCTGGCTGTACTGATTTTGTCAGGTTCCTCGTAATACGCGTGAGTGACTGCGAGAAAGGGTTTTCTGCCGGAATTCTTGCTGCCGATGCTCAGCTGAGAGAGTCGCTGACACGGCGTGCGGCCCTGCTCAGAGGAGAAGACGGCGACGGCAACTAGACAGCTCCTGAGGCGATAGTTCAGTTAAGATGATGGCTATCAATCTGGCGCAATGTGTCTGCGGCCTCGTCCTATGAATAATTCATCGTCGGGCGCGACCGTCTTCCGCGGCACGTCGCGTCGCCTCGCCGTGGCATGCCGCGCTACTTGTGTCTCTGGAGCACAGAAGTGGTTCTATGTTCGGCCATGTTCGGGGAACTTCGGTAGGATTCGAACCGCCACCCCTCACGCACCCCGTTCTGTGCTGGCACCTCCCCATCCTTTACCCACATCCACTGTGACGATTCAGGAACATCATTTCAGGTTTTTCTTGGATTGTTTGGAACGAAGAAGGATGGAGAATTATGATGAGGGGGGGGGGGGGCTGAAGCGGCAAGATTTTTTTTTTCGAAAGTTGTATTTGGCACAATGCGATTGGGGATATTCGTGTTTTGCGCTCAAACTTTAATAATAAATCTTCAGTTCTGTGTACTTAATGTAAGTATTACTTCAATAACAAAACTTTCATACAAAACCAAATTTTAAACACTTTTCTTTCTACATTTTGGGAAGGGCAATTATGCATTTCGCCCTCCCCTAAATGATGCTTTCGACCATTTACATTATTTTATATTAGTTTGAGTCAGTTTAATTTAGGTTATGCTGGTTTAAAGCAAAAAAATTTTTTTTCGCTTAGCAGGATGGTTTTGTGAAGTTAGAGAACTGCGTAAACTGTTATTGTAGGTCCCTAATCTAACAAAACCATCCTTCGGTTAAGCTAACAGCATTTTTGGCATTTAAACTAACCTAAATTAGTCTAAACGAACCTAAACAAACTGTCACAGTGGACGTCGTGTAGTTGTGGAAAACTTATAAAGTCCTCACAAACTCCTCATTATTTCAGTTGCAGCTAACAATGTAGCTGTCAGGATACTAATTTTATGCAGCTAACTACATTAGCCATTCTAAAAGGCACCGCGTGCTTTTTAAAAATTGAATTAGTCATTTGAGAAACAACGTAATTCTATTTTCTACCAAAATTAGTTGTGGGTGTTATAATTCTGTACAGAATTAAATACATGTTCTATTAAACCACAATAAGCGTAATCTGCGAGTGTGGAAAGGCACACAACTGTGAGTTTATTTGAGAAACATTATATTTAATTGACTTCATCAACGCGTAGATATTTGATTTAACGTTGTTTCTGAAATGACTGATTAAATTATTATGTTTTCCATACACTATTTTCCTTATAGCCGGATAGAATCGAGCGTATTGCCCCTACACGCATGAATGTGCTCATCTAATATATATTCTAGCCTAGTTATCTTGCGGCCTGCTGTGCCTTAGTGGTTTGGTTGGGTGGGTTTTCCAGGCTGCCAACATCATGCATGCACCACAGTCACTTGCGCACGTTATCCAAACTACAACCACAGAATAAATAAGTAGTAACCTACCTTCATAGACCGTGGTAGTAATAGAAGCGACACGACGTGATTTTTATCGTACTCGTTTTATCTTTGGATTGTCATGATGTCGGAGTTCGTAGGATTTCGGTTAGACTGCTCTTTTGCATGTCCTATCTGTGTGAAAATTAACACGTACGTAACGTCACATTTACCATGTCTAAATATGAATGTGGCATACAAACTAATCCCAGTATTTCTTAAAATATAAGCGGTTGCTTAAACCAACGTCTCATATTCCATAACGGCTTTGTTTACTTTCCTGTACGCCCCGAGAACTGGTACAATAACAATGGTTGAGAAGCTTCATTATTTCGCTTCTAATAGAATTACCCATTATCTGACGTTGAGTCGCGAATCGTCATGTTTACCATTTTAAAACATATAGTTAATAGTATACACATACCAATTGCAGTATCCCAAGCTCATAATTGGTTACATAAACCAGTGTCTCTAATGCACGTGGTATTGTTTATGTTCCTGTACGCCACGAAGTATGGTCAAATATCGTACAATATTTGGTATGGTACGATAACAACAGTGAAAAAGCAAATACACTACACCAATAGCGGACATCTTATGCAACTCTAGGAGATCACCGACTGTATTTCCAGGTCAAGCCAACACATACCAGCTTACTACATTCTATTAATAAAATATATACGCTGCCAATATAACAATGCGCAGAAAAAAAGTTTTTTTTTCTCGACGAATAACCATTATTTTGTTGATACAACTGAACATAAATTACTAAAATGAAAACACTAGTACGCAAAACATTTAAAAAGACATCACTGGGTTATTTTTCTCAAGTGTCTGTAGTATTCGGAAAAAAGTTTTCTTTGTCGCTTCTATAACTTCTTATTTACTCAGTGCTACAGCCTAGCGACAGAAAAGTACAACGCTCATCGCCATTCTGCGCATACGCAGGTAGTTACAGACGTGCATATTTACTAAAGCAGTTATGCAAAAAGAAACCAGTCCACAGTTCGCTGTAACTGAAATATTCAAGGTCAAAGTTTAATGTGTCTATCTAAACCTCGTGTAATCAATTTTTCCCTGTTTATTATTTTTATTTCAATCCTTCAAATGATATGATTTAATATTTGTTCTTTTTAACCCCCAACACAAAAATAGGGGTGTTATAAGTTTAACGTGTCAGTCTGCGTATCTGTGTGTCTGTATGTGGCATCGTAGCTCCTAAACGAATGAACCTATTGTGATGTAGATTTGTTTTTCTGTTTGAAAGCTGACTTTATCGAGAGTGTTCTTAGTTATGATTCAAGGAAATCTGTTCAACCGTTTAAAGATCATCAGTTAATTTCTAGTTGTTGAAGGGACGTGAGAAACTTTTACTGGTCTGATCTGTTTGGTGTTTAGTATCCTGTGAGTCAGAGTTTTTTAATTTTTAATTCAACTCTTAACTTGTTCTAGGACATACTTTGGACCTTATCCTTCTACTTAGTATGAGTACCTCGAAAAAAATTACTTTGTGTGTTGGTTCCTATTTGCATCACTACAGCCAATTTTCGTTGCAGTTTCCTAGCCTAGCAAAACCGTCCTTTGAATTAGAACACGACCTTTTATTCCATATTTTTAATTAATCTAACTTAAACTTACCTAAACTAATGGACGATATGAGGTACACGCCCTCTGACGTCACCCGTGTTGAAGGAAATGTGTTGCCACAAGGATCTGTGTTTGCTATTTTTAGTTGGTGTTAAACATTTTTGCAAACTTAATTATTTTGGAATAAACTAAAATGGCATATCTGTATGATATTTTATGTAATGAATCATAGACACTTGCCATAAAAAATTTTGGCAACATTGTCCTCTTTGTATTTTGAGGGCGTCATGGTGATAGATGTGATTACGAATGTGATTTTGTTTAAAGGGGAGTCTTAGACAATTTAGTTGCATGTTCAGTTTTTGAGCCATAATAATTATTCAAATTGTATTATCAAAATTTTCTCTTCGACAAAGCATAGGATATATTCTTGGTAAACTGATTGACATAAATAATAATAAAATAAATTACTATTTATGTCAAGCAGTTTACCAAGAATATAATATCCTATGATTTGTCGAAAGAAAAATTTTTATAATACAATTTTAATAAATATAATGATTCAAAAACTGAACTTACAATAAAATTGTCTACCACGCCCCCTTAACCCTACATCACCATAGCAGTTAAGATGAAATAAATGTTTATGGAACGAGAGTTTTAAAATTCTCTGTGTGTAAAAAAGGTTAGTAATGTGTCGTATAGATTTTTAATAATAAAAATAGTTACCAGTGCACTGCGTTTTTAGTATGGTTGTTTATTGTTTAAGCTCACGTAAACTTTGTACTCAGCAGTATCTTGCACTGGCTGAAAGCGTGATTTTTAATTGGAAACGCTACGGAGAAATGAAGAACTGTATTTTTGTATCACTAACAGCCCAAATCTTTTGCGTCTTTGTAGATATTATTTACGTCAGAAGCAAGTGCTTTGACGCACACATCCCCGCCGTTTGTAACTATCCACACATCTCTATGAGGCGTTAATTTCCAAATGGCATGATGTCCAGGAAAACTCGATTTTCAGTTATTGGCCCCGCTTGATTCTTTGAATTCTTCTTTTGAATAAGATATTTGCTTTACGGTTCCAAAAAAAAAAAAAATTAAACAGCATATGATAATAACATTTAAAAAGTGGGCTGCGTAGGCTTACAGTTACAAACAGGTTCTTCTCCATTTCTTTGAAATAAAAATGACGGAAAAATTGTTTCGACAAAATTACAGAACCAAAGTGTATCTTGTCTTACTACCATGTGTTACACATTTTTGTCATGCATTTTTAAAACGACTTTTGTCCTTACTTTGTACTCACAGACATGCCAGTTTATTAGTATGGTTCTTGAATGAGAGAGTGGGAGATTTTGGACAGCGCTTGACATCGAGGTCTTTAGCGCTGGTGAGGGGTGATAAAACCCGCCGACCGCATCGTTCGGCACGACTCCCACATGCAAAAAACAGGGGACTGATCCCACCGGGAATCGAACCCGCATCACCTATGTGGGAGGCGAATAGTCTGACAATTCGGCCACCGCTGCCTCCCATGGTTCTAGAGAAACATCTCGCTTGTTTGTTGGTATTTTTAGTATCATGAGGTTGGTGAACTTTAATCATAGACCAGATAACAATTAATAACAATTTTTAACAATCATCTTTAAGTAAATTGCGCCACATTTACCTGTGCACTCATCAAAGCAGCACACTTGTTTATAGTGTGGTTTTGAGGTATTTTAATTAAACACATCGTAACTGACGTTAAGTCTTAGTACAGCTCCAAACAAACAGCAAGATGGCCTCCAATAGATCCGAAACATATATTGTCCATCGCAGTTCCAAAACGACTCTTGTCCAAATAAAATTAATTAATTGTGCGAAAACCATAATGGTAATCTTGCTCTACCTCTCACGCAATAATTTTTAGCAATTATTGCACAATAGTGTAATAACTCGTACATGTGTAATGGAGACATACATTTCCAGCAGATTTCTTCAAATTTCCTATAATTTTTTTTTGTCTTCGGACACGGATCTCTTCAGGAATGGAAGCCTCATATAATAGAACTATAACATTGTTTTGAAAGCCTAAGTTACCAACGTAACTAAAACCAAAAACTAACATCAAACGAGTTTACTTATTCATAGTTTTTGTCATCGTTAACTCCTTTATAGTACGGTTTGTCCGCTATTTGTTTCCCTCAACAGACTGCAGCGCCTTTCTATACAGATTCGTAAACTACATGCTTCGCCTCATTTTAAGTTGTCCATTGTCGTAGGGAAAGGGGAAATGAGGGGTAAGGAGACCTGCCCAGAACAGATGCCCAGATAATTTCAGAGCCTTGTTAACTGTTGCTAGGCGTTTTTGTTATACTATAAAAACAATCTACGGACACAGTAGAGTTACTGCGACTAGCCAAGTCAGTAGACGTATTTTTTGTGGTTGAATCGGTAACAGTCTGATTACAGGGGTCCGAAACGGAACATTTACGTTTACAAGCAAGCGTGAAAATGAACATTAGTTACCGAAGTTGCCCTAGTCGGGCGGTAATTTCGAAATTGTCTTTTGCTTTACTACAGTCACAGATGTAATTGGAATTTCATACATACAGGATGTCCAGAAACAACCTCATAATAAGCCCACCGCACGAATCCTGGGCTAGATTGGAGACGAAAATGTAAGCGGCAAAATGTTGTAGACATTTTACGCGCACAACGTGGCAACGCTGCACGGAGAAAGGCCCCATGTCGCGCTCCACGTTCAGGTATTATTTTACGTATGTTGGCCCAGTGGACGTACAAACATGTCTGGACTGGTTTGGATTTTAACCTGCACCCATAATGCGCAGGTCAGAACAGTAGTATTAAGATAAGTATGACATATTTGGAAAATATGGGACTAGCTGCAGTGCTATGTTGCCACATTGTGAATGTAAAATGACATCGTACAACATTTTTCCACTAACAATTTTGTCTCCGATTTAGTCCAGGATTCATGTGATGTACTTATTATGAGTTTGTTTCTGATAGATCTCTATGTGGTCCTAAAAAAATTCTTAGCTAATCTGAACCACAATTGTTATACTGGAAGAAATATTTGACATCAGAAAGTCACAAGTATGTATTCTAATAAGCATTATTTTATATATGATACACATTTTTTACATCAATTTTTTTTCATACGCTTGTCTGGAAATAGCTGCTACAAAAGCTACAAAATAAACTAATTTGCATTTACGACCTAAATCGATACTAAGGCTCCCTATGAATACGTAAACGGAAATTACCAAACAACAACACCCGGTCCCTGTGAAAGAACCTTGCAACCTGCCTCGTTATAGGTTCGGGATTAACTGAGCACTGCTTACAATTTTCAGTGAGCCATTACGTCTTCATCTTTACTATTTCAAATACGAAAACTTCCATGTAACTAAAATCTTGTGTAAACATTTTTCACATCTTTCAAAACTTTACTTCTTTAGCCCCAATAAATAGGCTACATTTATTATTATTATTATATAATTAGTGTTGGAAGGTGCTTATTTCAAAATGATCCGCGTATACTAGGGTAGACAAATCATTTAAACGGCAGCAAACCGTTCGCTGTGCGTTTGCAAACACTACTGTTACAGGAGTCGAGAAAACGCTTTGGTCGTGTAACATGCTACCAATTCATACGCCGTAATACGCCTAGTATTGTCACGCTGGCCGCTTCACTTTGCGACTGCGCTAAAAAATAGTTCAAATAACCCTGTGGACTATATTCAAGGTCAAACATATTTACACGGTATTTCAGTAGCTGCAGTTAATGTTATAAACGGGACCGCACATTTCGCGGAAAGATTTTTACACCAGCTTGTGCATAAATGCACCGTTTCTTCATGGTCAGTTTTATTATATGTTTTTGACTCACGGCATCTTGAGGTATTACCGTCATATCACAGACGTGTCACAGACTAGATAGTAATACAGACGTTAAATGACATGGTGGCTCGTTTGATACGAGCGAACTCCGACGCTTATTGGCTGCCCAAGGCTGTTGATTACAACTCTGTGTCTATTTGGCTCCTGCATGTTACTGCAGGTTTCCTACTGGCCTGGCTGCCAGCTAGCAGGGCAGCCACCTTACACTGATTGGCGGTAGGCGTCTCCGCCATGTTACTGGTCAGGGAAGCCATTTTGCTGGCGTATGCGACTGAGTTCGCCATCCTACCGGCTATGTCACTTCTGTGTTCCTAAGTATTCTGCGGACGTGTAGTGTCACAGTAACATAATTTTGATAACAAACTAGTGACGTCTCTGCATAAATACCATTCACAAATAACAAAGAAGTAGAGCTGCAGATCTTTAAGTAATGCATTGAGACAAGCTGATGCGGAATTTTTTTCGCGGGAAAAACAGTCCATTAATATGTAAGGAAGTACGAAAAAATCTATTCGAGGGTCTCGAAGCATTGCTTGATCGCTTGACAGTGACATTTCACACTCGTCAGAACTGTTTTTTTTTGTAGTCAGTAGACTGGTTTAGTAAAAAAGCGTATATCCCAATACACTGCAATGCATTCAAAGCCCTCTTCGTGCGTTGGGGGGAAACCGCCATGCGACGCGGGTACATCTGGCGACGAAGTAGCAGCTGCAGGGCGTTGGACCGGGAAGAGGAGGGGGGGCAGTGACGTCACAGTCGGTGCAGCCAACCCGAGGGCAGCGGGTCAGCGGGTCGGCCAATCAGCGAGCGCCGTCCCTGACCCTGGAGCTGGCCAGGCCAGCCGGCGCGGCGTCGACGGGCTGGCGAATGAGCAGAGCACGAGACCGTACAGAAGCTCAGCCAGTTCTATTTACCCCTGCTGACTACCACATCGTCACCCCTGCCCCTGGTTCCGGAGATTAAACTATTGACAGAGTTGATAATATTGATGATTTATCGCGGGAAAACGTGACTGCTGGGTTTCGACATACGTCCAGCTTATCAAAATATTGTGAAATTCGATGTTATTGGTCAGCAGACAGCTGCGTTGTGTCATACGTAGGGTCATGAAATTTTCCCGAAAAGAATTTTTACCCTGTTTGTTTCAGTGCCTTACGGGCAGGATCTACCACAATTTTCATCACCTTTTTTTATATATATTTTTTACCTATACTAGATATTTCTTTTTCTCATTTAACACACAAATTGTGACTAAATTTGGCTCTTATGAAAATTTTTATCTCTCATATTTTTCGCGTAATGGCTTGTTAAAGTCAAAATTTGTATGTTTCAGTATTAAGGACTACACTAAAACCAACTGATATACCAAACAGAAAAAAAATCACAGTGGATAAAGACATCGCAGATTACAATTTACCGTACATAAAAACAAAGAATTAATTTTATTGCATAAAAAAATTTTCAAATTTAAAATAAAAGTTTAAAAAATTCAATACTTTTTTTAAAAATACAAATGTATTTCATTTTGTAGTCTAACATACCTGAATTTGTAGCCTACAACATCGTTATACACTGTGATTTTTTTTTTCAGTTTGGTAAGTCAGTTGGTTTTAGTGTAGTCCTTAAAACGGAAACATGCAAATTTTGGCTTTAACTAGCAATTACGCAAAAACTGTGAGAGATAAAAAAAATTTATAAGAGGATAGTTTAGTCACATTTTGTGTCGAAAACAAGAAAAAAATAACTGGTACAAATATAAAAATAAAAACATGGCGATGAAAATTGCGAAAGACCTCTCCCTTAACATTCACATCTGCAGTTCTGATTCATAGTCAGTGACTGGCTGTTTTAACATTCACGTGTCTTACCCGCAAATCACAAACTTGTATTGTTTCAGTAACCTTATTGGGATTGGCACAGTCAAATGAGAGACGTCACTTAAAAGCCACCACGAAGCATTGCTGAACGTGTGCATGTGCACATTAGGCACTGAAACTAAGTGGGGCAAAATTCTTTCCGCGAAATATTCATAGCCCTAGTCATGCGTATGTAACCGAATTACACATTCTGCAAGTAACTACAGCGTTTTCAAAAGTATGTTGACACAAAAAATTCTCGCAATATGCCATAATTAGAGATGATGGTATATCGTGAAAATATTTGTTGTCCGCAGACCCTTGAAAACACTGTAGTTAATGGCAACTCACATGATTAAGTGATTACAGTACTAGAGCCGCGATTTTATGGCGAAATGATTTTTGCAACATTTGGTTTCGATGCGTCATGTGCACACCTGCAGCTCTGCTCCATCATTTGCGGTTGGATGATTTTACTCTCACTTGCCTTCGCAAATTATAGACGTACAGACTCACAATAATCTTACTCTGATTGGTGCAGTAAAATGAGAAACGTGTCTGAACAACGACACGCTGCAAATAACTTTGAAACAGAACTGCCGATGTGCACGTGAGTCACTGAAACAAAGTGGGGCAAAAATCTTTTCGCGACAAAATCGTGGCCCTAGTGATTACTTCTGACACAACATAGCTGTCTGCATACCAATGACAGGCACAAAATATTACAATATCAGGGGTTCAGTCAAATAGGGCAGTAGCTTCGCGTACAAGCGAAAGCCAATAATCTTCTGGTAAGCTGAATGTGTGTTAAAGCCGAGCAAACAGTCAAGTTTTCCCGCGATAAACAATCATCTATAACCATCATTAGGCATGGTGATTTATCGCGGGAAAATTAAAAAGATTGCTAATCTTCAGTGTATTATATTCATTTCTGACACTTTTCTTTCGTTACTGGCGAGTCCTTAATTGACTGGGCCAATCACAGAAGAAGGAGGCCAACGATAATTCTGGTACGCTACCAATAAACGTGTGTGATTCGTCTGGAAACGACTAGAACGTGCCACATAACTAGAGGACCCTGGAAAGTTCGCAAATTCATTTGAGAAGATGTTAGTTTCAAACTCCTGCGCACGTTAATTGCTTTCGCTATTGGGCCGCTGTCACCAAATCTCTTTCTTAAGGACAGTGAACCAATAGCAGACCTGCATAAAAATGCTCACTGACACCCGCGCTACCTTGTCACATGTACAACTAACCACTAACTGGAGCAGCGACCAATCATGAAAAAGCTGAGTAGAGCGTATACAGGACTGTGAAGTCCAGCCGGCTGCTCGTTGAACCCGCAAAATGTCCGGGTCTCTATACATAACTAGAGACAAGAAAAATCCGCGTGTTCACTGATCTCTAGGCTAGCCTCCTAGAATATATGTGTTAAATTAAGTAGACGGCAGTTTCCCATTGGCTGCTCGCTGACACGTGACTAGACCTGTGTTCAGTTTCTTCTTTGTTATTAGCGCCCTTCAGGATGTGTCAAATAAGTTGAAGGACCAATTGCAAAAATTCCAGGATCTTATAGTTGATTAAATCTAGCTTTGACCAAAAGAAAACGAGAATTTTTCACCCTGAAAAAAAAAGTATTGTATGTATTACAATACTTGTGTTAAAATAGGGACAATAGTAAGTTTGGTTGTCGCTACTACATAGATTCTTCCTTCAACCTACTGTTCCGTAGATGGAACAAAGATCATATTTCTTTCTACGGAACATATCGTTACTCGTACAAAACATAATCTTGCAGGAACAATTATACAGTACCAACCGAACAGGATTGCTGTCCCTGTTTTAACAGAAGTATGGTACTTACAACAATATGCTTCTTTCAGTGCGGGACCCCCACATAACTATCGTCCAATAATTAGGGACCTGAAAAATTCGCGTTTTCTTTTAGGCACAAGCTAGAATTCACCAACTGTACGTTCGTGTCACTTTTACAATTGGTCCTTGACTTATTTGACACATCGTTTCAGTCCCTGAGCCAATAATAAAAATGTAACTCAATGCTGGTCCATATTACCTTTGAATATATATATATTCAAAGATATTACTGTGTCAGTAAGTAGCTTATGAACAGCTGTTGTTTGCGTGAGTGCACATATATTCTTGAAGACTAGCCTACATGTCAGTCAACCCGCGAATTTTTCCCGTCCCTACCAATAATATAAGGCTCAGGATGCTACACTGATTTGGAGAACAAGCTGGCAGAATAGATTCTCGCAATTTACCTTCATCTCTGTCCATCATCTCTAACCAATGAAAAAACCCGAGGCCGGGAGTTTCACGAGTCAGACTTTTTGCCGAACCGTCCGGACACAGACTAAATAGAAATACAGAAGACTAAATAGAAATACAGACATGAAATGATATGGCGGCTCGTTTGATACGGATGAGCTTCACCGCTTATTGGCTCCCGAGGTTGTTGATGCCAGCCCCGTGTATGTTTGGCTCCTGCATGTTACGGCATGTTTCCTATTGGCCTGGCTGCCGGCTAGCAGGGCAGCTGCCTTACGTTGATTGGCGGTAGGCGTTGGCGCCATGTTGCTGACACGTGTGAGTGAGTTCACCATCCTGCCAGTTATTGCACTTCTGTATTCTGAAATGTTCTATGGTCCGGACTTGCATTTCGTTACACTAACAGGCTTCGATGTAAGGACACGTACCGTAAACTGGGTATACTTTGCACCAGCATGGGCAACTTTGCACCGCCAATAGTATTGGTTTTTAGGACATTTAGTTTATTGAAAACGGATCATGACTAAAAATTTGATATCCTAAAATACGATCACTAATCTTTCTCAACAGTCAGCATAAGCATAGGTGCCCATGCTGGTTCAAAGTTTACCTAGTTTACGGTAAATAGATGTATGCATATTTCACGCCATCTGGTTATATGCTAGAATTTTCTGTTCTGTACTCACCTAAACACATTCTGTGATAATATTGGCGTCGGGCCTTCGTATCTTCGTGCTACAGGACAGTGGGCATTTTACAGTCGACCTTACATACATTCGTTCAAAAAGTCCTACAGACACTGTACCTTCGAGTCTAGTCTGTTGTCAGATATAACAACGCAACATTTGTGGGTCTCTACGCGTAAACGTGAATGTTTTGTAAGTACTGGCATGTTATCAGGCTTAGCCGCTGAGCAAGCGGGGATATGGAAAACGAGAGCGCTCAAAATCGTTATATCCCCAGTCTTAATGTAAGAGATTAGGAGGGAAATACAATTTTTCATGTTGGTAAGTATGGTAGCAGTGTAGCCAAGCAGTAAAATGTAATTAAATTATTTTAAATAGTAGGTGCATGGAAAACCGAATATGAAAACTATATATTTGAAATTACTGCTTCGTAAAGGAAAATATTTTGTCAAGCGTAACCACTTGGTGAACAACTGATATGGCCGACGGTCCGTAGTTCATATAACTGCTATGATTCCTGGTAACAATGCGTGTTTGTGAATGGTGATCTGATTGGGAAATACTTCAGACGATTTCTTGGAATTTTTCTGCATTCTGGCTCTCAGCACTACAAGCATATTTGCTCCAAACACTACATCTGAAATTCTCTCTATTCCATGGAGTATTATAATCTCTATAAATAAAATCAAGTGTTCCCTTCACTCAATTTCTCATAACACTTATAACCCACAGCCCAAATCGCTGGACCTAGAGACATACAATTTTGAGCGTGGCTTCCCCTTACGCCGTAGGCACGTGATTTTTTGAAATTTGAAAATAAAATTGCTGGAAAGGGGTAGAGTGTGTTCTCAATGAATCCTCGATAACACTTAAACCCGTAGAGATATCGAATTGATTTTTGCTTCAGAACGAACTTTGAACATATCACTTTAAAACCGTTTCAGGATATATTTTTTTAATTTCAACCTTTACGGGTATTAAAACAAGCAAACGTGGTTATAATTATTCCTCTGTATATCTTAAACCTTTTGAGACATTGATACGATTTTTGAATAGGAATGAAGCTTACATTATTACACCAAAAATTTTAGGTAACGATTTTTCAAAATTCGGCGATTTAGGGGATGGAAAGACAAAAATGTTACAGAAATCCTGAAAAGCAGGAAAGGCCACAGAGAAATAGTAAAAAATGTTATTGCTTTTGTTGTCTCTTGGTACGTATACCTCTTTGGGCATGGGCCTGTATATAATGTTCAGTAACTTAAGAATTCTACCACAAATCGTCACCCTAATCGTAAAACCTCGTAACTCCATTTTATGTTTATTGCCTTTTTGTCACTTTAAATCATCTTAAACATATGGTATGGCCAAAATTTGGTAACAAGTATATATAAAGATTTATTTATTGTAATGTTACGAAAAATAACATTTTATTTCATTACAGAAAAAAATTAACTGATTTATCCTGCATTCATACAAAATTGAGTCAGGAGGTTTTACAATTAGGGTGACGATATCTTGGCGTAGTTGCTTGGAACACAAGCAGGATATTTTGGGTTCGAACCCCGCGTAAGGCAAGTCGACGGGAAACTGCTGTGATATTACATACGCACATATTAGCGGCCGTTGACAGAAGAGTTAATTTTATATTTTAAGCATGAGCATTTAAGGCTCGGTTTCATTCGCCATTTTGATTTTATTATTTTTCGCTTTTTTTGGAATTCTGAGAAGAAATGTGTTAAATATGTGATTATACCTAAAATTCTATTTACACTTCGCAACAGTAGAAAGCTTGTAATTTAGCTGTTAGCATATAATTACGCCGCAACGTGTGTGGAAATTTTTTTTATATAATTTGCCCGACAAATTGCGACCTAACTATACATTAATAGCTCTATTGCCGTGCCTGTTTTGTAGGTCAAGGTAAATAGTGCATAGTGCCGATTTAACATTTGTCTTCACAGAATTCCAAAAAAGCGAAGAATAATAAAATTCAATATGGCGATTGAAACAGAGCCTTAAGGAAAGCTTTACCTTGCGGCATAAGCACCCATTAAGAGGTTAAAAGGGGTAAAATGTATTTTCCCGATATTCTCGATAGCTCATAAACCTAATAGGTAGGGCTAGGAATATTTCGCGAGTTCAACTGCCAACATGCTAGAATCCATTATCCTGTGTATACCGAGGCCCTACCATAAGTGCATTACCTGCTACTCATGCAGACAGCAGACAATGAACGAATAGTCGGGACTTGAGTTTGTATAGGACATTGGATTCTAGCATGCAGGTCATTGAACTCGTGAATTATTCATAGCCATACTGAAGAGGTATCGTTATGCTTTGGAAAGTGGGGCAGTCGTAGAATGTGTTTTCGCTATATCCCCAATAATTCATAAACATGATACGCTACTGTTATAGTTTTTCCTTCAAAAATTTCAGACGGGCACAGCCGCGGCCAGGCATTTAGTATTGTATATAAGCGGGATCGTTCGCTGTAACAAATGTGCACATTTACAAGTATAAAACATTTTAAAACATTACATATTTTGTAAATCTATACCGGAGTGATTAATTATACACAACGGTTTTTCTAGCTGTGAAGACCAATCAATTTTTAAAAATAAAGCATACAGTGTGGTTAATTACAATTTAATATTTAGTTCAGCCAATATTAGGGATTATAGGTTATTATACTTTCAGGGTTGGCATACGATTAAATGCAAGTTCGTTGGTGTTTGTAACATATTACAATTTTTATTACATCAAAAATACAATTCAATTACGGAGGGAGGCAGATAGTAAAATTAACAATTATATTTATTCCAAAGCCACGCAATATAATTAAGTTGACAGTCCCACTTTGATAATGTTGCCAAGGCTGATGTGTTTGACCATGAACTCTTCGCGAAAAGAACTTTGCCCAAGTTTGTTTCAGTGTCTTTCGTTCACATCTGCAGTTGTACGCTTTAGTCAGTGATGGGAAGTTTTATCACTCACGTGCCTTGAGGTTCTTCACGCAATTCACAGACGTATGTGGTGTTGTAGTAACCTTATTGTGATCGGCACAGTCACATGAGACACGTCACTTCATGAAGACAATCTGCCAATAACCATGAAGCACAGCTCCAGATGTGTACCAAAAGCACTGGAGCAAACTGGGGCAAAATTATTTTCGCGAAAAGTTCATGGCTCTAATGATAGCTGCACGGCGGCGGCGCTCATATCTGGACGTCCTGGTGCATCTTGGTACCGAAGAAACCCGGTCGTCGATATGGTGCAACTCTTCGATGAAAGTTCTCTCTTTGTGAACAAAACATCCCTCATGTATAAATTACTGTTTCTTTATTTTGAAAAAAAAAAAAAAATCAGAATCTCTCACGTGCCATACTGTCACGTCAATAATCAACTTAGTCAGCTAAGAATAAACGTTTGTTAAGCATTGAAACGAACACAATATTCACTTGTAATTCAATTTACGGTACCGACGCAAGTGACATGGTACCTCATTGGCTGACGGCGAGCCAGTAATTAACGACCAGTACATTAGACTTGTCACGTGTAGTAATGAACAAGTAGGTCTTTGGTATGTGGTATCACAGTTAAGACAGAACTGGAGTATTTGCAGTCGTAAATACACGCAAATAGCATCTGTCAGGAAATTTGTCGAGTCTTCATTCCGTTAAAAACTATGTCACCTTTGTTGAAATTATCCATTTTCGTATACAATAAACGAAAGGTACGACGAATTACCGGTAATGTCTCTAATAGAAACAATTTGCTTTACGATTTAGTGCGTATTATTAAACTTAATTGGTACTTGGAAATATTTAGTCTTTAATATGTATTGAAATATAATTATGATCATTACTTTTAAATTAGCTCAATCATTTTATAATTTCGCTTTAATGTGTTGAGGACTACGTGCGTAATGAAAAGGTAAAATTATTAGTTAAGTCCATGCTTAAATGATTTCAAATAAATCTCGGTAAATTTCCAATCAAGAAGAAATTAAGAAAATTGCAGCATACTATTTGACACGGGTTCTTAAGAACTAAAACAGTCATATACACAGCTTGGCTAGGAATGTACACAATTTTTAATTTATTGATATAAAATAAGTTAAATTACATAATTTAAAGTTGTGTACACAGTGGTAACTACATCAAAGCATAGTACTAAACTTATGCATTTGCTTTGATGCACTCATTAAATTGTAATAAAACATGTTACAATCTACAGATTTACAATAACAACCAAATATTTGCAGTTAAAATTACTACCTACTTGAGAGGAATGCAAATGTTTCGAGTGGGCTAAATAAATAGTAGATTTTGTGTTTGAGTGTTTATATTTTTCACATATGTTGACATAAATCATAATTTTTAAAATTTGCCTCAAAACTCCCGATTACGTGAGAGATTTGACAATATAGGTATATTTTAAATAGAATAACGTAAATTTATATGGACAATAACTTTAACACTGAAATGTTTCTTTTTGTTAAATTTACTATATCATTTTAACGCCAGTGATAAACAAATACTATTTTTTAAATACAAAATTGACTTCTTTTATCAGTTACGCTCAGTGTAATAAACAGCATATAAGTTAGAAATCATGCTCATTTACACATTTAAAAAGTTCAAAAAATAAATTATTTCAATTTATTGTATGTTTAATTTTAATTTACTTATAGGGGACCTATTCCTTTAATTTTATGTGGTATTCCGAAAATTTGTTTGCAATAAAAGTTAAATTTTAATATTAGAAGACTAATAATAATTAAATTGGCTATTGCCTAAGATTGCAATTTTTAGTAATAAATCCGTAATAATAGTATTTACTATTTCCTAAATTAACAAGTGTTAATTCATTATGAGTCAAATGTAACTAAATCAACACACTCATTTTTAATACCTAAAAGCAAGAAAATCATCTCTTTGGTAAAGTATATTTAATTTATGCAAAAATGTTGACGAAATATGCACGATGTTATATTTTACAAATTAGTGTATTCGATTAGGTGAAATAAAATTGTTTTTATTTTCTAACAAAAAATATTTATTTAATCAGCATAGTAAGTCTATATTTCGGCCAATATAAGCTCGGAATCCATAACGTAAAGCAGACACCTGAAAAATCGACATACAAAGCTAGATGAAATATACCTAATATGCCTACTGTTTATTCACTTCACATTACTGCTCTTTTCTGAACATTAGTTGGTAATAGTCGATTATTTACGACGTCTGACTGCCACTCTAGAGTTACCGAGATCGATACGTGTATAAACAAGGATCATCCAAATTAACTTTATGACAAGTAAACATTGTTTAGTCGCGTAACCGGTCACTTACAACGGTATAAAGTTTGATTTATTCCTGAGAAATATTGGTTTTCATATTTCCACTCTTTAAAAACCTCCCTTAAACAGTAATGGTACCGAAGTTGTTGCCAATACTTAATATGGAACATGTTCCATATTTTACACTGTCAATACATCAACTTTTGAACAAAGTTACTTTACTAGTCATGTAATAGGCAAAAGTGTGCATTTGATTGTTTCCGTAATATGTATAGGAAACAATTTACCATACCGTAAAGTTAGGTTACTTTGCACCCCCATGGGTAGAAATTGTGAAATATCGCGAATTCTATGACCTGCATGTTAGAATCAACTATCCTACGAATAATCAAGTCTTGACTGTTAGTCAACTCAGTGGAACAGCAGAAAATGAACGAATAGACGGGACTTGAGTATGTATATGGTATTTGATACTAACATGCAGGTCATTGAATTCGCGAAATTTCACTGTCAAACTGGTGGTGCATAGTTTAATTTAATTCCACATGAAAATTCTAAGATTCCCTTCATTTTAAAGAACTGTTTGTTATTAAACGGCAAAGTCTTCAACAATCTGAGATTCTGAAAACCTCATTTTCAACAAAAATGTCTGGTGCGAAGTAACCTAACTTTACGGTATAACCCACTTTCTTAACATCTCTACACATTGGTGCGGAAAATTCACAAATAATTATTTACAGTGTGTTAACTCGCAGACACGTTAACAAGGCCCGTCGCGTCCTCCATCTGATCGCACGTCTTTTAGCCAAGGGGTGCAAGACCAATGCTGGCGGTCTATCTGTATGCGTGACCAAGTTGAATGGCGCCATATTGCAGGCCATATCATGCGATGTACTAGACCCATGATTTATTTTGTTGAAAAAATCTTCCCCGCACCCCTGCTAAAGTACACAATTCTTATCTTTGGCTGCAATATGTCAGCGTTCAATTTGGTCATGTAACAAAAGAGCAGCGTGACAGTCTAGTTCTTTCATAACGCTCTTGCTTCTGGACACGGTCGTAGAAGTACAGGTCTGGACATTCGGCTATCTACCAATGTATTTTGCTTGACCCCCTTGTTGTTTGGCTGTAGTTCGTCAAGTTACCGAGAGTGTTGTGTGTATTTGGCGCTGCAATCAGGGCGGTCGGGCTCAAACTCCACACACTTTTTATCCAGTGTTTACATTATAAAGTAAATAAAGATTGCTGGAGCCATGCTTTAGAACTGAGAGCGAATTAAGTATTTCATAATTTCATAACAAAATATGCTGTGATAAATTGTGGGCGGAGTTTGAGCCGACAGCCCTGATTGCAGCGCCAAATATGTACAGCACTATCGGTAACTTGGCGAACCGCAGCCAAACAACAAGGGGCTCAAGTTTCCAGGCGAGTGTCCAGACCTGTTCTTCTACGACCGTGGTCCAGACCTGTTTTTCTACGGCCGTGCTTCTGGCTGAACGATTTAAATTAATACGTGCGTCGCTTGTTCAATGTTGCCTACATACACAACCAAAATAAATCTTTATGAATTAAGGCTCACAAAACAAATTACGTATTATTTGCAACACGGAGCATAAAGCACAAAAATAATAAAATGACATAGAAAGCGTAAGCTACGTAAACAAGTAATCCAAAGAAACGAGCAAATAAAAACACGAGCACACAACGCACAGACTTCTTATCAGTACTGAATGAACTACTACTTCTATGAAAAGAATAAGCAGCCTTACGTTTACAAAGAAGGCTGTTTTTTTTTCAGTACGTTCAAGAGTTAGTTGGACCTGGCGCATGAGTTTTGCTGTAGCGTGGTACGAAAAAAAAAATCACGTGTAGTTCTTAAACGTGTTTATTAATGAAATTTTCCACTTTAAACTATATCCTTGCCATTTTAAAAATGTCTTCCGCTATTTAAGAACTGTGCAAACCAAGCTGCTCAAAAGTGGTAAAGAGGCTTTTCCACGTTACTGTGACTGAAAAAAGCATCAACCGTAATCGTAAAACATCATGGTAGAAACCTGCACTGGACTTGAACACGTACTTTCCACATATAAAATAACAGGGTCATTGCTCAAATCCCCGTTAAAAAAAACTCTACCAACGAAAATACTGCACGTTAGTTTATTACTTCGCGCCTAGAGCCGATAAGCTGTTCGACGCACATGCTAGAGTCGACTTATCGCCGTGCTTTAAACAAAAAAAAAAAAATCTATGCTCCAAATAACTCTTAAGGACACGGCCTACAGCAATGTTCATTTTCTTATTTTTATTTTTGTCTATATTTCGGTGGCCCAGTTAAAAAGGAAACAACTCAAAATTCCCCGTTGTAAGCAAAATGCACCGCACCAGATGAGCCGGTCAACTTCGCCCTTGGCGCCGTGCCTCACTCACAGTAACACACAAGTAGGCGGGCTTCTTAAGAGTGTTCAAGTGGATTTAATATTAAGATTTTATACTGTTACAAAATAATATTACTTTGTAGACGATACTTGTGAGTACACTTTTCACTTACGAAACAACTTTAACTAGATTAGTTTTCTAACAACGACGGGCCAAAGTCAAAACTTGCATATATACTTAACTAAACGAAATATCTCACAGTGAAGTAACGTGCCATGTGTTACACAACCTAATATAAAAAAAACTTACAGTGAAAAACGTTTTTAATTGCGGAGTTTGCAACTTTTTCCCGTACGTTTGAGATTTATATATAAAATAATTAAAACTATGAAGTTGTGGATTTATAAATGTCAAGTTACGTGACCAATGTCGTGTTATTTCACTGTGAATTATTTAATTTGAATAGGGCAATTTGGTTTTCTCTCTTTGCATGGTTGTAAACTTTAACATTGACGTACCATTATAAGAAAACTAAGCTAGTTAAGGTTACTTCGTAAGAGGGAACTGTACTCATGGTAATTATCGTTTATATAACTAACACTATTACATTAAAATATAAAATAATGCTTTTATAACTCTTTGAACACCTTTCAGGGAGTCCTAGAGAGGAAAAATCGTAATTTTATGTTTGTATGAAATAGTGTTAGTTTTGTAGGCGTTACTAAAAAAACATTTTCCTCTTACAAAAATGTATTAGTTCACCAGTTTTCCCATAGTAACAAATCAAAACAAAATTGGCGTGATTTTCGTTCTTGTAAGCCGTAAAAATCAATGGCCATAATGAAATGAAATAGCTCATATTGAAATTACATGTTACCGACCACTGCTTGACATGTTTTAAACATATTACAAAATATGCTTGTATTTTTAAAAAATTAATGAAAGAAAAATTTTGACATTTCAGTTTTTTTAGATACAAATATATTTTGTTAAGTATTTGAAACATGTAAAGCAATAGCTCGTGACATAGTGTTCTAATATTATATTTTTTTAATTTCATTGTGTTAATTAGTTTTTGCAGGTTATAAAAACGAAAAAAAAAAAATTGACTCTGATGTGTCATTTTGGGAAAACTTGCTGAGCTAATTTTATTGTAAAGGAATAATGTACTCCCAAGTAACTGCTACAAACTAACACTATTTCATACAAATACAAAATAACGATTTTTCCCAATGTGAACACCCTTAAAGGTTGTCCCGGGAGGAAAGGACAATATTCTGAGAGGTGACGATCATAAAAGTTCACATGAACGTGGTATCAATATGTGACGGCTGTCGAGATTTGAATGTAAACATTGACAAGGTGTTGTTTTATTGGCAGTCATGTTTCTCATTTCAGTTATAAGAAAATTGATATACGTAATGAATAACTAGAGCCGCGATTTTATGGCGAAAAGATTTTTGCAACATTTGGTTTCGATGCGTCATGTGCACACCTGCAGCTCTGCTACATCGTCTGTGATTGGATGATTTTACTCTCACTTGCCTTGGCAAATTATAGACGTACATACTCACAATAATCTTATTCTGATTGGTGCAGTCAAATGAGAAACGTGTCTGAACAAAGACACGCTGCCA